>JACYXH010000249.1:7520148-7767648 GCA_026745465.1 Lota lota
ACTACTGCTACTACTACTACTACTAACACAGTCATTGATCCTTACTGTAATCTTTATTTATTTTTTAAAGTACATTATTCATGCTTTTATTATTACCTGTCTTTTCATATATTTGTTTTATTGTCTGCTACTGACACAACCAAAATTCCCCCTTGGGGTTGAATAAAGTATACCCATCCATCCATCCATCCATCCATCCACCCATCTATCTATACCAAAGCCCTACTTAATCACACAAAGCACGGTTACATGATACATGCATGCACATCCCATGCATATACCATGCGTGCACACATACACACGCACACCCACATGCAACCACACACACTCACACACACAGACACTGTTTTGAAATGTACTTGGACAGACTCGGTCAGAACTGGTCCAGTCCAGGTTGATTGAAGTTCATATAAAATGCTTCGATTAAGTATGTTAAGCGTGCTATCAAAACAAAATAGAACACAAAACAACTCAATACTATGCTCTCAGCAAGCATTTCACATCAAGGAAAACATCATTACAATCACAATTTGTCCTTCCTTCGGTTACGATGAGCAGGTTGCCACTAGATAGCCTCTGTTCGCTCTCCATTTAAACAAGTGGCCTTGTCTGTGCGTGGGCATACATTTATGTGTTTATATAAATGTTGGCTGTGCATGTGAGTGTATGTGTGTGTGCGTGTGTGCATGTGTACGTATGTGTGTGGTTGCATGTGTGTGTGTGTGTGCATGCGTGCATGCGTGTGTGTACATGCATTTGTGTGCTTCTGTGCGTGTGTGCATGTCTGCGTGCGTGTGTGTGTCTGTGTGCATGCAGCCCTCATCTTGGACTGAGGTGGTCCCCGGTGGTCTGGGTTTTCTCGAGGAGAGGGCCGGCTGGCACACTCCTCCTCCCCACCTCCCTCCCCCACCCTTCCACACTCCCTCCTTCCCTCTCCCTCTCAGTGTGGAGCGTTCCTTTTCCTCCCCCTTCCTTCTGAAGTGCTGCCAGCATCGTGGGGGGAATTCTCAGGCACGCCAGGCGCTCATGTAAACTCTGTCCTCGTTGCCCACCAGCTGCTGCTCCCAACAAGACCAGTAAAGGGGGCACCACATTCCTCATGAGTGGAGGGCTTAAAACATGGGGGTTGGTTGGAGGGGAGCACACTACACATTACGTTGAAGGGATCTGAGAGAGTGTGTGTGTGTGTGTGTGTGAACAGCTCGTTTGCTCTGCCCTGTCAGTCCTCCATGCCCAAGTCTGCTCGACAAAGTGGAGCCAGTCACCCGCCAACTCACACCCACCTACCACACACACTCTTCTTGCAGTCTAATTTGCAGATTGATGTCGCGCTTACTTCTGCTCCCTTACTGCTGGGATTCCCTAATCCAAAATGGCGGTGGAGGATGAGTGCTTGTGGGCCGCAGGAGGCTAGATATCTATCTGGAACTGAGTTGGAATCAAGTTTCTGATTAATTATAACATGCACACATGTACACACATATGCATAAACAAACACACAGACACACACACACGCATACACATACACACACACACATATACAGAGATGGCTAAATTTAGGTCTTAGGTAAGTGATTGTTTAGTAAGTGTCAATTGGGTAAGGGTTCAGGGTTAGGGGGTGGGTTTAAGGGCTAGGGTTAAGGGGTTAAAGGTTATTGACCTATGTCTCTGCCCTCCGGGTACATTCTCTCTGTCCAACTGGGATGAGGTCAAAGGTAACCACCAGAAGCACTATAAGATCCACCAGCTGGACAGCGTCATTACATCACCACACGCGCCCAGTTCCACACTCTGCAGCAACTTGTGTTGCACTGGTCAGGTCACACCCAATAAAATCATTAGAATACCCGACCCAAACACACCGCTGGAATACCTGAGCCAATCACACCGCTAGAATACCTGAGCCAATCAAATCGCTCAAATACCCAAGCCAATCAAATCACTAGAATACACTAGCCAATCAAATCAGGATAGCATTACATGTTAGGTGTGTGTGTTTGTTGGACGCGGCAATATGTACAGCACTCCTGCTTGTGGGAGGGGAGCTGTTGAACAGAGATTATGTTGGGTATGACATCAGAAACGTGAGACCCATATATACACTGAAAGCGGAAAATGGCATGAAAAGATTAAAAAAAACTAAAAAGGGAAATCGATGATCCTGGTCTTATTTCCAATGTGTTTGTATTGAGGGGTTTGGGATAAGTTCCCAAATGACAGTGTCAAAATGAATCCATTTAGTTTGTCAATACCGAATGCTGGATCCCTGAAACGGATACCTTCAGGAAATATTGTGCGGATACAGTTTAAATAATAGAAAGGTTTGGACCTTCAGTCATTTTCTACCATTCAATAGCAAGAATCTTTCTGCTGCAGCTACTAAAGGAAGAAAATACTACTACAACTGTAAAGCCCTAAATCTATGAGGGCTTATAGTGTAAGAGCATTTGGTTATGCATTTAACATGCATTTTAAATGCTGTTACCATTCATTTACAACAATTAGAATTGTGATTGCAGTTTAAACGACAGAAATCACACTTTTCCCCCTAGTCCCGAGGCCTTAGCAATGCACCACAATCATCGAATCAACTGTAAATAATCAAATAACACTTCAATATATTTACTGTATTTCTCCTATATGTCTGTGACATGACCATAGTTTAACCCCCACTCTCCTAGCCTCTGGGTGGAGTCGTGAGTCACAAACCACAGCTGTTGCCGGCTGTGAGGCACGGAGGTCACTCATCACACACTTACGACAAGGATGATGACGGGGATGACAGAGATAATGATAATGGTGGTAATGAGCATGATGATGGAGGTGAGGACTGTGAAGAGGAAGATGACTATTATGACGAATAATAATAATACAATTATTAACAATAATAATAATATGATGATGATGGCTAATGATGGAGTACAGGTGACTGTGGACCAGCTACTGAGCCATTGCCGTAAATCCACCATTCAGTCACCCAAGGTCAAAGGTAAAAATGCCTCATCCAATCCCCGTTGAGCTCACACCGAGGCACTATGCTCAACGGGTTTAAGAATTCTCCGTGTTTCAATGAGGACGTCGCCGGATGTAAAGCGAATATCTTAAGGCCTTTTTGTCATTACTCATCGTTTTGTGTAGTTTAGGGTTTTTCATGAGGGAACGGATGTGCGTTGATGTTTTTTTTCCGTTGTACTCCCAGTGCTGAGCAGCAGCTGAATCCATTTTGTGGCTTTTATTAGCGTGTGTGAAGAAAATAACACTGAAAAAGAAAACGCACACGTTTTGAAGCACATTCTCCGGATGTGAGCCAAGATGTCAGCTATTTTTGTGCTGCAGGGGGGAGGGGGGTGTTGGGGACAGGGGGTTGGAAGGCAGTCTCGCTCAGCATCCAAACACGGATGTGGAGGATGTGGAAGCTAAATGTAGGCCTTTGTTCTTCGCCGCCTTCCCAGCACGAAGGGGTTCCTTTAATATTAAGCGCTCCCTAACCCACCGAGGAAAAGGATATACAAACAGAAAACATAGAGGCGCACAAAGCGAG
Source organism: Lota lota (assembly GCA_026745465.1). NCBI lineage: Eukaryota > Metazoa > Chordata > Actinopteri > Gadiformes > Lotidae > Lota > Lota lota. The sequence continues at coordinate 7,523,690 of JACYXH010000249.1, forward strand.
AAACTGTTCCTATTACAGTGTGTACACCTTGACATGCCCAGCGCACGCACCAGCAAGAATACACACACACACACGAGCGTGCGCGGAGGGCTTTTTGATAACACCAACCCCGTCGCATCGCAAAACCGCCCCCACCTCCCAGTCTGATACACCATGGTCCTTTACTGAAGTTATATTACTGGTAGTATTACATAAGATGATGTGGGGCAAAGGTAAAAAACCATGGGAAATATGTGAATATATGGAACGTAGGAGAAGGGAGGTAGAGAGAGAGAGAGGAGGAGAGGATGGGAGAGCGATAGGTGGGGGGGAATGGAGATACTTAGATAAGGAGGGAGTGAGAGAGGGAATGAGAGATAAAAGCAGTCTATGTGTGTTTATGAGAGTGAGAGACAGAGATAGATAAATAGAGAGAAGGAGAGAGAGTATTTGAGAATATGAGAGATGAAGATGGATATGCGAGTGAGAGAGAGAAAGAGAGAGGGAGGGAGAGAGGGAGAGAGAGAGAAGGGAGATAGGGATAGAGGGAGAGAGAGTAAATGTGTATATGAGTATATGAGAGATATGTGAGGGAGACAGAATCATAGAGATAAAGAGAGAGAGAAACATAGAGAGAAAAGGAGAGAGAGCAACATAGAGAAAGAGAGAGAGACAACTAGCAAGAGAGAGAGAAAGCGCGAGAAAGAGAGAGACAGAGACAGAGAGATCGAGAGAGACACGGAGAAAAACATACGAGAGAAAGATAGTGAGTGCGTGAGAGAGAGACGGTGCAGGAGGGATATGATTGTAATGGGGGAGGGAGCGAGGGCCAGAGTCAGTGGCTCCCCTCAGCAGATAAGTGAGCTTCATTAGGCGGAGAGAGGAGAGAGGAGAGAGGAGAGAGGACAGAGGACAGAGGACAGAGGACAGAGGACAGAGAGAGGAGAAAGAATGGACCTTGTTATAAAGCAGATCCAGAGCCAGGGAGAAAACGGCCTGACACTTCTGTTTCAAGGTCAAACACATCCCAGAGGGTCACGGACTTCGGGAGGGAAGACGGTGCTTACGGCAATGGCGGCAGATCATTTAAATATACAGGCAGAGAGAAGGGCACTCGATATGTTGTCAGAACATTGCTTTGATTTGTTTTATTTTAAACATGGGAAATAATCAACCATAAACAAACAGAAGTGTAAATAAAACAATTTTACGCTCCTACCCCTCTTTGACATTTCAATTAACTTATGATACAATCCTTTTACAACATAAATGTACTACCACTGTATTGTTTCGCACAGTCGTTAAATACATAAATCCATCTTTTGATCAGGTAAACATACACTTTCACTATGTGTTACCAACATTTATCCTGTGAAACCTCACTGTCAAATAAGACAACAAATAAATTAATAATAACTGAAGTCTAAGTCACCTGCTAAGCTAGCGCTCACACTTCATAGAGCTGGATCTGTTCATTATCAAAGTATATAAAACGTCATACAGAATGGCCAAGGGCCATGTTCCTAGAGTCCTGGAGACCTTGCTTTTGTCCGGCAGCCAAGAAAGCTAATATTCATCACGTATTGAACAAATATTCATTTTAAATTGATCAATTTAAAAGCAATAAGTCATAAATATTTATTGTTTCATGGTGGCTATATGGCTTGAACGATCATTCGATGATCCAAAATAGTTTTTTCAGTTGATGTAATAATTGATTAAATGCACACACACACACACACACAGAGCACAGAGATTTTGTGTTTTGTCGTTCCTTATATATTTTACAACAACGTGTATTCTGGCTATAAAGGTTTGAAATTGTAAACATCGCTCCCTTTCACTCTCTCTCTCTCTTACTCTCTCTCCATTTCCTCTGCGATTCTTCATATCCCTCTCCTTCTCTCGCTCTCCAAGAGCAAAAAACCCTTGAACCTTTTTATTCATCTGATGCCGATGTATACATACATGACTACTCTAAAGTCACGGTAAACGCCATCCAACCAATCAGAAGCCTTTAAACCGCGTAGAGTGGTGCGGTTGCTATAGCACTCACCTATGGAGCATATTCTACATCTCTTGACCTTCTCTAATCTCTATTATCTGGCCTGGCAGCCGGGCACAGCGCATCGCTGAAGTGTGTTTGTGTTTGTTTGTTCTATGAATATATAATATGCAATGGAGAGCCACTCTCTACTCCCCAGGGTCAACAGCGATGGAGGCACACGCACGTACATATGCACACATGGCCACGCATACACACACACACACAGTTACACTACACACCTCCACAAATATATACACACACACACTCACAAACACACAGGCACGTACAACCAGGCACACAGGCATGCAAAAGCACACAAATACAGAAACTTACCCAAACATTGTCTCATTTCTCTACCCACTATAATAAACAACGTAGCTTTTTCACTGACTTTCTTAGCCTAAGTATCTAATTCACTGACGTGGATTTCCGATACTTTGTGTATTTAATTGTGAATCAAAATGCAAATTGAGTGGGTTCTGTGGGATCCCCCTAGCTTAATGAGGGCTGGGCAGCCAATGCAGTGTGTGGCTGTGTGAGTGTGTGTGTGAGTATGTGTGTGTGTGTGTGTGTGTAAGGGGGAGGCACTGCAAGGATTTAGCAGTGTTGTACAGCAAGGTTTTGATATGCTAATTGAAACGTCTTGCCAGGTTGTCCCCTGATCTGCTCATATATTTTCTCATTACGCCCGCCGTCGTCTCGCTGCTCATCTCACTTGTTCCCTAGATATACCATCGTCTCGCCTTTCTGTCTTCCTTTCTTTCGTCCATTAATTCATTTTTTGTCTCCTTTATCTCTTTCCATCTTTTCTTTCGCTCCTTGCCTCCTTCCTTTATGTCATTTACACATCCCTCCCTCCCTCCCCTTCCAACAGGCGTCTCCGCCATACACGTCACCCATGATAAATACAAAACCGTTGTGAGAAATAATATTCTTCCAAATTGTTGAGCCCTCCCCTACCTCTGTCCCTCCTTTCCACAATACAAACGTGCACACTATGTGTGCACGTTTGTATGTGCTGTTTGTGTGTGATGGTGATGGTGGTGGGGGTGGAGGGGAGAGTATCATCCAAGGTGAAGCCGGCGCCACATGAATGAGAAAGCCCATAAAGACCTGTCAGATTAGCCGCGCCGGTTCCTCAGCGTTGCTCACAATGTATGACTGTTCCTACTACAGGTGGATGGAGACGCTGGCTCAGACACGCGCCCTGCATCCTGATGAAGAGCCGCGCCACATCGCTGTCAGACCACATCACACTCCATTAGGTTTCACCCACGAGTCTCCCTGTGTGTGTGTGTGTGTGTCTCTGTGTGTTTTTACGTAAGTGCTTGTGTTTTTAGGTAAGTGTGTGGGTTTTATGTAAGTGCATGTGGGTGTGTATGTGTGTGTGTAATGTGCATGTATGTGTTTGTGTTGATGTGCTGATGTGTGTGTGTACGCGCACGTGTACACACACATGTTTTTATGTTGATGTTTGCACATTGGTGCTTGTTTTTGTTCACATTTGTATGTGTGTGTGTGGGTGTTTGTTAGTTAACATGTTTGTGTGTGCGCGCACAAATGCATATATGTATTTTTACTTAACACGTCTTCAAATTAAATAGCTAGGGTGCTTGCATCATCTCTGATCCATTCACTCTTTTAACCTGAAATTAATTTCCATACATGACAGCTGATCTGTCTCTCGCCACAGGTGTAGGCGAACGATTTTCTGTCATTCTGGGCGCTAGACCTTGCACGAAGCATCTCTTACCAGATATCCTTGTATCTACACATACCTTTCACCATAATGCTTCTTAATCTCCCCTTCCATCGGTATTCAATGCCTCACTGGTTCTCGCGTCACGCATCACCTATGGCGAAACGTGCTCTTTGTATTGCTCACGGCAGCACAGGCGAGATGTTTCAGAAGCCAAACCCAGCCCACTCCTTGTGTGAATATCAAAATAGAATTAAATAGTTCTTGACAGAAGACGGAAGGGAAAGGACAGAAGTGTTTGCCAAAACGTGGGAACAAAGTGATCGACTGTTTGCTGTTCGATGCTGAGTCAGTGTTGGGCGAGGGGAGGAAGGCTATGTGTGGAAACAAAGACATTGAGAATTATGTTATCGACTCAATGGACTGTGGACCAGAGTACACAAGCCCTGAGAGAAAAGCTTTTGCCAATTGTACCATTTGGTAAATTCCATCTATTATTTGCTTTGAGTTCATATGTTTTTATTCCTCTCTTATTACAATATCAACAAATCAACTTACAAACAGATGTGTTAGCAGGGGTGAGACAGCTGGAATACACAACCTTGGCCTCATGCTGAGAGCAAAAAACATTTTCATTTATTTATTGTAAATCGTAGAGACTGGTGTAGAGTCTGGTAAGTCCTCTGCTCGGCTGGTTTACTGGCTGTACTTTACAGTTTCTGCAGTTTGTTTGATCTGAGGAGTCAAGCTACTTGCTTTACTTCAAAAACAATCCCAGACCCAGAGTCCTTTTCTCACCACTATTCGCTCAATAACTTGAACACTTCAATATATTTCTGGCAGAAAGTCAGCCTCACTTTTCACCCACTTAATTCCAACTCAATCTCAAGACTTTCTCACAGAGAAGGACAATAGCTAATGTCAAGTGATCCCTCTTAGTTGGCTGTCATCATCGCTTGGTCATGAAACACTTGAAAGGAGAAGGGAGGAGGTTGTCTTTCTGCAGAGTCGTGCTAACTGTAGCATTCAATATAACTGTTTGTCAAGTACAAATAGTGCCATGACAATAAAATGATAACTCTCTCTCTGAGTCAGAATATCTGTGGTACCCGCGACCGGCCATGTTTCTCGTTTCATTCGGAGCACTGTCTTTTCGCCCGGGTCTACGCGTATTGATGAGAGGAAGGGACTAAAACAAGGATTCCTCCCCCAAGAAATAACATGGGTGAATGGATGAATAATCATAGTGATTTTATAGGGTTACTCTATAAAAGCTGGCAGAAACCCCTGAAGGAGGGTGAGAGAGAGAGCGAGAGAAAGACAGAGAGAGAGAAATAGGAAATAGGTTGATTCACTACCTCACCATACCTCAGAGAGAGAGGGAGAGAAAGAGAGAAGTAACTAATATGCAAAATAAAGAAATAAAAAAAAGAAAAAATAAAGAAAAAATAAAAAGAGAGGAAGGGAGAAGAAAAAGGAAAAAGATAAAGAAAAGGACGAAGACAGAAAGATTAATACAGAGAGATCTAAAATAATACTATGCAAGACAAATACAATGAGGGATAGAGAGAGAGAAAGAGATAGAGAGAAATATAGAACAAATGAATGCAGGTAAATGAAAGGACAGAGGTAGAGAAAAACAGTAATAAAGGTATGGCTAGGAAGATTATGCAAGACAAATAAATGAGGGATAGAGGGAAAGAGAGTAGAGATGAAGGCAAGACAATGAAAGGAGAGGGGGAGACAAGAACAGGAGGAGTGATTTAAAGATGGATAGAAAAGGTGTGCAAGACAAACACAATGAGATGGAGAGAAAGAGAGGGAGGGAGAGAGAGAGAGAGAGAAAAAAAGAAATGAAAAGCGAGCCCATGTAAGGATAGAGGCAGACGGTAGCAGTGGGAGTGACATACCGCCAGCTGTACAAAACAATGATCTATTCAGCGGAAAAAGACAGCGACAGCAAAAATGGTGTTTCTTAAAAATAAAAAGAGTATGAGGGCACCACCGGTGAGAGGCCCTGCCGTTCGACCCCCGGGAGAGGAGAGAGCTAAATGAAATGCCACCCTGGGGATGGAAAGAGCCTGCACGAGAAAGTCAGCAGGTGAATGGCTGGATTGAGAGTTCCTGAGTGACTCCCCCACCCCCAGGCCAGGGACATGCACACACTGCCTCTGCTAGAGTCGATAATAGCAGCTTTAAACACACACACACAAACGTATGCGCTCGCGCACACACACACCCCCACACACACAAATGTATGTACACGCACACACACAAACATATACACACACACGCACACACACACACATGTACACACAACACACACAATCATTAACACGCACTCAAAGTAACACACATAATGGGAAAAACACACTCACACTCACACAGGAACACACACACACAGCGATCGTGTTCTATTGGTAAGAAAATATCTCAGTTTGTCCTTTGTTAGCAGTGACCATATAGACCAAGCCCTCACTAAATGGATCCTTTGTTATTTTAATTAGATACCTTAATGAACACATTGGATCGGCCAGTAAACAGCCCAGATTAAGTGTTGAGCCTTTTTTAAACTTTGAATTAATTTTGTCACCTTTTTTTCCTTGTGTTTGTTTTGGTTTTATATCCCTCTTTTCTCTCTCTCAGTCTAGCCATCAATCTATACATCCATCCATCTCCTGAGGCTCAACAATGTATAAAGAGCATAAATAAACCAGTATGATATTCTCTCTCTCTCTCTCTCTCTCTCTCTCTCTCTCTCTCTCTCTCTCTCTCTCTCTCTCTCTCTCTCTCTCTCTCTCTCTCTCTCTCTCTCTCTCTCTCTCTCTCTCTCTCTTCCCCTCACGGTTTCAGACTCCGTGGCTCCTTCCCTCTCCCCCATCAAACCACCAACACCAATCATGTCTCCTTCTCCTCCCTCCCTCCCTTCCTTCCTATCCATGTTTTTAATCTTTCCGTCAAGGTCAGAGATCAAGCAAGAGGCACGCCACCCACTGACACATCTTCAGGCTGGCTCAAGCCGAGCCGCATGCCACATCTGATTACATCACTTCCTGTCAACGTGCTGTTCCTATGAAAGACTTTCATTAGGCTGTCATGTATGTTTGAGACAACATACATGAGTGACAACACGGTGAAGTAGGTAAAACATGAGCAGATCAATCTCAGAAGACACTATGGGTGTATATAGCCTTGCCTTTACAAATACTGGCCTTTGTACCATGCAGTCATGTTATTCTGTTCCGGTTTCAAAACAGAAGGCCGGTTTTTCCCACCCACGAGCGATCAAGTTGTTCTCCACCACCAGTCGATCGACACACAACTTTACTTATTGTGATTTAGCTTTAATTTCCATTTATTTTTCAATAGGCCTTGTACATCAGAATGCAACATGGGATTTTGTATTGGCGATACACCGCCATATTGAGAGGACTAATCAACGTTCAAATACCTTAGGCTAATGATAACGTTGTTTTCCCAATTCTTGCATGAGTGTCAAACACAACAATGTAATGTGATAACATGATTAAGGACTAAACAATGATGAAAAAAACATTACTTCCATCACAATAACTAAATTTCCAATGCTCCGATATTTCCAAAATGGAGATGGTCATTGCAATGTTATGTAGCGATGTATATGCCCTATACTGTTGCCTCATAGAGAAACATTTTGGTTTACCAACATCTCAACACCGATATATTTCTCCATATTTCTTGATTAGTATTCAACATTCAGCCATTATAAAATAAACAATTGGCCTTTCTGCTGACCTGATCTCAGCTTGTGTGGCCGGGAGTGTGTTTGTGTGTAGAGAGCTGTTGTTTCGACGACATCCCTGTGTGTACATGTCACTGTAACACCAACATGTCAAAGTAAAAAAAAATAAAAAAGACTGAGCCCCATTATCCAGAGTTTACCTCACCTCTTAACAAGACTTGGTATTCTTAACCACTCACCCACAACAACAGTCTGGTTTCACCATAGAAGCTGCGGGAGGGTAATGTTAAAAATGTTTCTCCCCTGTTAAATATATGCATGAAACACTGGGAAGAGACTAGCGATGACTAGAGAAGTTAATATATATATACAAATACTGAAATCAATTACATTTTCCCTTTGTCTTGTTGACAGAAGAATGTCGCCCCTCAACTAAATCAAGGTTAAAGTAGTAAAATATTCTGGGGGGGGGGGAAAAGACAAAATAAATAAAGAACTAAAATCATGTAAGGGCCAGGCTAGCCTAGCCTAGCTGGGGTAGCAGACTGCTAATGCAGAGCTTAATGAGAAACAGGGATTGGCAGAGGGATTACTGCTGCAAACACACAGGGCGATTATGGCCCTCGGAGTGTCTGTTCTGAATCAGAGAGAAGAAGAGGCGAGGAAAGGAGAGGAGAGAAAGGGCGAAAGGAGAGGAAGGGAAGGGGAGTCGAGGGGAGGAGATGAGAGGAGAGGAGGAGAGAATAGGACAGGAGAGGAGAGGGGGAAGAAAGGAGAGGAGGAGAAGACGAGGGGAGGAGAGGAGAAGAGGAGAGGAGAGGAGAGGAGAGGAGAGGAGAGAAGAAGGGGAGGAGAGGAGAGGAGGGGAGGACTGGAGAGGAGGAGAGAGGAGAGGAGACGAGACGAGACGAGAGAGGAGAGCAGACGAGACGAGACGAGAGTTGAGAGGAGACGAGAGAAGAGGGGAGTGAGTAGAGGAGCAGCGATGAGGAGAAAAGAAGATAGAAGAGAGGACGAGACAGGACAGATCTAGCACCCACACCCAAACGGTTACCCCTGAAGCTGCTTTGAAAGAGACAGAACCAAAACACCCCAAATTAGATGGGTGGGAGAGAGAGAGAGAGAGAGAGAGAGAGAGAGAGAGAGAGAGAGATAGAGAGAGAGAGAGAGAGAGAGAGAGAGAGAGAGAGAGAGAGAGAGAGAGAGAGAGAGAGAGAGAGAGAGAGAGAGAGAGAGAGAGAGAGAGAGAGAGAGAATGAGTATCATGTGAGTATCAAAGGATATACCGTCATGGCTCTATTTGTCTCATCTCTGATGTTTCCACCTTTTGTTTGATGTATGCTGTCATTGTGTGTGTGCATGCATGTCTGTGTGTGTTTGCATGTCTGTGTGTACATTCATGTCTGTATGTGTGTGAGCGCATGCGTTTGTGTGTCCATAGATGTGTGTTTGAGTGTGTGCGTGTGTGTGTGTGTGTGTGTGCTCGCGTGTGCATTTATGAGTGTGTGTGTGTTTGTGTGCTCCGAACACGTAGAGACTCTTCAACGCGTGTCTCCCCAGGACCCCTGCCTGCTCCATAGCTGAAGTGATTATATTGGAAGGGATAGTGGTCGAGACGAGCACACACACACAAAACACAGAAGCCCCAAAACAATAGCAGCAGGTCACCTTGATACAACCATACAACTGGCTGCTGGGTGGAAAACACCAGCGGAAAGGAGAGAGAGAAAGAGAGAGAGAGACAGAGAGAGAAAGACAGAGACAGAGAGAGATAACGAGAGAGTGAGAGCGAGAGAGCGAGACAGAGATAGACAGAGAGAGAGAGAGACAAAGACAGAGATAGAGACAGAGAGTGATGGAGAGAGAGAGACTATTACAACACAGAGACAAGAACACAGACACCGAGGAAATACTGGAGGTCTGCAAGCCTGGGTTGGATGGGGGGATTGGGACAGGAAGAGACAGAAGAGAGGAAGAGGCAAGGAAGTAGAGTCAAAGGAGATAGAGAAGGATAGAATTGAGGGACGAGAGAGGAGAAAGAATGAGGAAACAAGATAAGCACACTCAGAAGAGCTAGGAAGAGGAATCCAGAGGGAGGGAGATGGACAGAAAGCCAGACTGAAGATTATGGCATAATGAATGGTGAGAGGTGAAGACAGAGGAAGAAAGACAGAAGAATGAGAGAGAAAGAGGAAGACAGAATTAAAAGAAAATTAAGAGGGATATGGCTGGAGAAGAGAGTGTAGGGAAAAACAAAGAGAGAGAGAGGTGAAAAGGATGATTTGAACATGGCCTTTTTTCCTCTAATGGTTGCATGTTCCTCGGCGCTTGACATTCTACTTTGAAGACGTATTGATCTGTATATTCCTGCTACACCCGTTCAAATGTATTAGTGCTATTATTTGTCCTGGAGAGGAACAGGACGGGTGAACGTGTGAATGCAAATGCCGCGATAATGCCATGCTAAGAGACACAGAGTGAGGCGACATTACCAAGACAAAGCTGCATCAAAAACAAAAGGTCATCAGCGTCTCCTCCGCATCTCCCTGTACACCATGGCTCTCGCTCTCACTCACTCTCTCTCCATCTTAAAATTAGCTCTTGGCAGGGCCCCTAGGGGGGAGTCCATGGCATGTAGGCCAACGTATATCAGGCTTCGTCCTGGGCCCGGGGCCGGCAAAACCCAGCAAGCTACCCAGCCACCCGCCTACACCACTGTGGGTGCACCACAGTAGTACACACACACACACACACACAAATACTATCATCATGCCTCATTTGCATGCTGGCACATGCACTCACATAAATATACAATGCACACATATACACGTATGCAGTTAGATGCATACGTTTGTTATCTACACACACACAAATGCACAGGGACACATACACACACACACACACACACACACACACACACACACACAGGGACACGCAAACACATACAAACATCACACATATAAATGCACACTTAAAATCACACTTACACACACACACACACACCTACAAAACTATAACTAAAGACATTTACGGTACCGTCATGTCTGTATGCATGCTGGTGTTTGTGTGTGTGGGAAAATGGTAGAGAGACAAGAAACAAGAAAACCAGAGCGAGACCGTTTTGTGAATCGGCGTTGGAGCCGCCTCATGGAAACAACATGCTTTAATGTCACTCGCTTAAATGTCACTCCTCACATGCGAACGTATACCCATGCTATGCTTTCTTCTACCGCACAGCACATGGATACACGCGCACGTAGCCTTGTCAAAATGATTAACAACAAGCAGATAGGCAGCCAAGCAAATAGGACAGTTATTCAAGCGGGTCAAGGAAAAAAACCTGGCATCAAACCATGTCTCTGCTGTTATAAAACCACAGCCGACACACTGGTACAGTGTTATGCCATTTTCCATGTGCAGTACTGGAGGTGAGTATGACGATGGCATAAAAACACAGAATGGAGAGTTTTGTTATTTAGATTTTCCTGTAACGCTTGCCTTGTTATGAGAATGTCACTGTAAAGAATGACTATGTTACACTGAATGTTTGATGATGTAATTCATTTTTATCCAAAGCTTCAGCAAATTCTGATCCAGTTCGTTGACTTTTTTCACACAGGCGTCATCGTAGGACCTACACAGGTTTCACTCGTAACATTAATTATGGGTTTCCTACTTTTATGTACCAGGGCACAGGTAGTAGACTTATCTTCACTAGTTTAGTGCACTACCTGTGCCCTGGTACATAAAAGGAGCACACCCATAATAAGGGATATCAGTGACACCTGGTTTTGTCCTACGATGATGCCTCTGTGGAAAGGGAGCAAGGGTCAACTTTAGGGTATACTCTATGTGAGGGGGGTGAATAAGACTGACATGACGCCGTCATAACCATGACATCACTCCTGTCATGAACATGAAGGATTCTTTATGAATGTTTATGACCGTTTATGACTGTTGTCATTAAGTGTCATTCAGTCTATTATGTCTTTTTTAAGGAGAGTTGACATTTTTTGACAAAAATTCTTAACTCTGTCTTCTGTACATGTGGTTTATTAGAAAAGTGTATTAACATCAACACACAGGTAAACTAAATGAGCCACCGGCCTCTATAAACACCAAATAGTCTCTTCCAGGTGGCTAACATCCCTTGCTCAGGTCCCAGCGAGAGCGCCAAAACCACGGCCTATATATTACCTCCGTTAATCACGTTAATCTCTAACAGCTGCGTCTGCTCCGTTTACAAGACACACCTGTCTTCCCACCTCCTCACCGGCTCCGCCCTCTCTCCCATTGCCCCACCCAGACACGTACATATTCCAGTTTTCAAGAAATAAAATCCATATTTATACGAGTCCGTAACCTTTCTCAGAGTGCGGTGATTCAAAGTACTGACTATTAACTTTGATTGTTGACCCCCAAAATACTTAAACTCTCTGAGCCTGGAGTTTCCCCGCTACTATTACCTTTATGTTAATGTTCTCAAAGGCACTTTGAGAGGGAAATAACTATTGCTCTCTCTCTACTATTCTACGGTCTACTTTAGGTGAGGACGACACCGACCATGGTCGACCCGAACGTCCCTGACAAGAGCTGAGTTACGCCAAAACTCAAACTGCAGCCCCAGGCTTTGGGCCCCGGCCCCATTCTGCCAGGAAAACCAATTACTTAGTGTTCCAGTGGCCTCTTAGGGGCCCCTGTATGGACCCCATCATTTAACCATGAGACACTTCCCCTTCACTCACTGTGGGGCCCCTCAGCGGTGGCCCTGACTGACTAACAGCCCCTTGGTTTGTGTACACAGACACACACACAGTCACACACGCAGACACACACACAAAGTCACATATGGGTGTTCACTCAGGCACCCACACACATATGGAAGCGACGGATATAGTTTTGAATTCACCCGTTTGAAATTCAAATACCGCCTTTCCTGTTGTGCCATTTCAAAAACCCAATTTTAAATAATTTCTTTCAATGTTTTCATATAAAAAAATAATTTGCTGATATTCACTACTTATTCAATACAATACTTCAATACAATACAAAAACAATATTCAATACAATACTTCAAAATGCAATACGTATTACTCATTCAAGTGGTCAAAATATGGATCAGAAAGTTAAACTAAAAAATTTGAATTGACCTAGCAGGGTATTTCAAGGACTGGCCTAAGCAATCGTGACTGAATGCAATTAAACCGACTGCTGACCTATCAGGGCGCGGTCTGTCCATCATGTGATAGAAGAAAACAGCTTGAAAATTTAACTATGGTGAATTGGGAGAATGACGAGGCTCCGGTAAGTTATGTAAATACATTCAGATTACCTTGTTTTCAAAGAATAATATTGAAATGTTAGGAATTCAAAGGTGTTTACATGTTCATATACGTACAAAATTCAATGGCTTTTAAATTTCAAAACTGATTTGCACGTGGCCGTGCTCACACACACACAAACACACACACACAGACACACACTCACAAACACATTATTTCAATGTAAAGGTGTGCATACACAAATCTATTGAAACAATAACCTCTACTGAAAATAATTTCACTTCCGGAAGGTCATAAAAAAAGTAATACTGCACACAAGAAAATGCCATCAACAAAACGTTTTCCTCTTGATAATAATGGTCAGGAAGGACTTTGTCTGCCTGCCTGTCCGCCTGTCTGCCAGCCTGCCTGACTGTCTGTCTGTAGTTGTTTTTGCACAAAATCCATCTAAGAGCTAGTTACTTTCTTTAGTCTCATCCTAAGAGCACGTACTGACTTCCAGTCTAAATTACAGTGTCCACTTATAAGCAGGCACACTCCAAGCCTCCCCTAGTACACTGTGGTGCTGCTACTTAGCCTCTCCCTCCTCTTTGTTATCCTTCCACAGGACTAGTTAATGACTCTCATTAACAAGGAGAGGACAAAACAGAGAAAGCTTGAGAGGGAGAGAGAGACAGAGTGAGTGAGAGACAGAGACACAGAGACAGCCAGAGAGCAAAAGAGGTAAAGCTGGGCCTGTGTTGGGGGGAAACAATCAACTGTCTCTAGCCGTTGGCAATGACAAAATGGAGCAATTATGCATGAAGGCTATGACATTGAGTGTGCCGTCACCTCTTCTGCTGATCTGTGAAAAAGCAAACAAGCTGTATAATTTAGGAAGAAGGCGCTCGCTCGCAATCACACTGGAGCACACACGCACACACACACACGCACAAACAAACATGTGCATAGACGTACACACATGCTGGGAGATGCACACACACACACACACACACACACATTCACTGACACATTCAAAGACACATTCCCGCTCAAACATTGCACACTTGCTTGCACTTACATGCACACATACACATACACTCACACACACACGCATACGAATATACACAAACAGACATGCCAGCATACACACGCTCATACAAATTAACAATCACTTGGACACACTCATGCACTGACATATATACTCACAAAAATACACATTCACTCTTGCACACCCACATATACTTTCACATAAAAAACTCATTCACTTTCACACACAAAGACTCTCACACAGATGCACATACACACACACACACTGACACAGACACACACACAAACACTCACTCGCTTTCACTCACATACTCTCTCAAACACACAAATACACCTTCAAACATACATACACACACACACACACACACACATAGATACAATTGAAACAAGCAGCTCAGACTCATGTCCAAGACTCATGTCCAAGACTTATGTACATGACTCATGCAGCCCAGACTCATGTCCAAGGCTACGGATGATCAGACCCTAAACACGGTGGGGCTGGCAGATGGGGCCGACTCATACGTGTGTCGTGCGGGCGTAGTTTACATAATGACGCGCCAGAAGTCGGAGCAAGGTCATATATGTGTGTAATCTCTCACCCAGTGAGTGTCGGAGACAGTGGCAGGGGGGGGGGGGGGCAAGGTTCCCCTGGTGCGGCCATCATCTTTAATCAGTCTCTAATCTCTCTCCCCACACACACACACATGTACACACAAACATACACACACACACATATATATACAGTACACATACATACAGAAACATATACACATGCACACAAATACAAACACACTCACAACAGTGCCTACACTTAAGTATAAGCACTCGTGCACACACACATACACACACACTAACACTCACTTGCTCACATTTGCTTACACATAGACACACGTATGCAAGAATAAAAACACTCGTGCATGCACACACACATATACACTCACTAGCTCACAAACACACATACACTCACACTTACTTGAATGCACACACACACACACACACACCAGCACTCACACAGACACTAATACACCACTCTCACTACTTGCTTGCCTACACACACACACACACACACACACACACACACACACAAAGGCCTGACCCCGATAGTCTTGCTCCAGTGTTTCCCCTCGCTCTACGCCCGGTGGCTCCGTGACGGCGTCATGCTCCAAGGCCGTTATTGATTACCCACAAGAATGAGCCTTTACAGGCTTCACGGCACACACACACACACACACACACACACACACACACACACGCATGTATGGGGGCACGCCAGCCAACGAGGGCTTTAGCTTTACAGAACGTTCTGGAAATTCTAACGGCTAAGCTAGGTGGCGGTTTGTTCCATATTCACGTTGTATGTTCCTCATCAGATATTCAGATCACTAACTGCAAGTTTAAGACAGATAATCACCGTGAGATCTGGAAGAAAAAAAATCAAGCATTTCAATCTCTAAGGAGTTAAAGGAATAGTTCCCGTTGCTTGAAACTAGTGCTGAAAGAACCCCCAGGAGAGAGATATACACACACAAACACACCTTTTTTGGGGGGCGGTGAAAAAGCCTTGTTACAACCACACCAACCGGAAAGTGAAGATAATTGCAGTAGTTGGGAATTCAGATTCATAAATTATTCTCACAATGCTAAGTGCCAACAATGAATCCAATAGTGTGGGAGTAGGCACTCTGTGGATTTCTGGAACAAGTCAATGTTATCTACAACAGACCAACTCGCTCTAATCCTTTCCTCCATGATTGTGCTATTTAAATGATGTCTACCATCAAATCATATTAATCACATTGCTGATGAAGGATAGGCTAATATTCAACTATGTTTTACTATAACAACTTGACAGGAATAAAGTGAGCATTCGTCTACAGTGTAAAGCGTGAAGAATGGATTCTTTGCAGTGGATGCAGAGCTGCTATGATTGGTTAATCATGACAAACAGCTCGCATGTTGTTGCGGCTCATACGGCTCTGGTTTGGCACCCTGGTGGGCGCGGAAATGCAAATGAAGACACTTGTGATGTCACAAAATAATCAAATAAAAACAGCTTGCAGAAAGTCTTGTGATGTTTACTTTTGGAACAAAACTCTCTCTTGGGCCAGATTTAACATTTTATCGCTCGTTAGACAAAAACACCAAGTGCTTACACGTAGAAGGGCAATTCAAGGAGAAAATACATTGTTGTATAATTTTATATATATATATATATATAAATTAAACCGAAAGCCTGGGTCAAACTGTGATCCATGAAGTGGAATGTGGTTGGATCAGCTCATTTCCATGCCAGTGATCAGCCAATTAGGAGACTAATTACTGATTCATGCAGATCCATCAGCTCTTGAAAGACAAAGAACTGCAGATCAATGGGATCTGTTTCTCCGTCACACACACATACATGTATGCTACATTATACACACACACAAACACAGACACACATACATACACACACACACACACACACACACACACACACACACACACACACACAGAAGCCCTCGCTAGTGCAAACACACACACACACACACACACGCTAACACACACACACAAAAGATAATCAAACGCTACCGGATGAGTCTTGGCTCTCTCTCCAAGGACCCCCAGTCAGGAGCTGGGGCAATGGGGGTTAATGGGTGTGCAGAGAGGCTGTGAGAGAGGAGGGGAGGCTCCCTGCGCCACTGAGGTTAGCTGGGTGAATCCATTATCAGGACTGAGTTTCCGCAATCAGTGAAGAAACTGCGGTTTAGATGAGAGAAATCACGACTCCTTCTGCTCCCTCCTCTGCTGTGTAACATTGAAACGAAATGAGGGAAAAAGCACAGATTTTTTTATTTATTTAACTAGTTAAGATCTAGTCTCCTCATGCTCCTAGTGCGAGTGTATGTACAGTGTGCAACCAGATGGAAAATACTGAACATCTCTCTCTCTCTCTCTCTCTCTCTCTCTCTCTCTCTCTCTCTCTCTCTCTCTCTCTCTCTCTCTCTCTCTCTCTCTCTCTCTCTCTCTCTCTCTCTCTCTCTCTCTCTCTCTCTCTCTCTCTCTCTCTCTCTCTCTCTCTCTCTCTCTCTCTCTCTCTCTCTCTCTCTCTCCCCCCCCCCCCTCTCATATATATAAACACACACACACACACACACACACACAGATTCACACACACACACATTATAGATAACAAACATTGAATGAGGAGCTGATCAGGACTTGATTATCCTTTGTGAGTGCAACGTAGCACTTTGAGCAGCAGAACAACCAAAATGGGATGACACCACTAGCATATCATCTGCATAATGGGAATTTCGCAATTTTGACAGCTTGTTAGTGCTGAGTGTGAACTGGGTAGCTGGGGTGTGAAGGCTGTTGTTTGTGGAGCTTTTCTGTGCAAAGTTTAGAAGTATCCTAACCAGATGAGGTGCTTTGACTGAGGTGATTTTTCCCTGCCGAAAGGGACAGTGTTTGAAACACATTGTCCGCAGGTAACATGTAGCGAAGTCAACTTTAGACAAATGTCTAACCTTTACCTACCTACTTGATGACATGCATCCTAATTTACTATAACTTTGGATAAAAGCGTCTGCTAAATAGGTATATTACCATTTCATTCGGTTTCTAGGTAGTGCAACATATTTTCTCTAGGTAATTCAACTTTGAAGTGTTCTTTTTAACGCCCCAAGTCCCTTTGATGCAGACGGTTTGAATTTGTAAGAACTAGATGAACTCTCAGTCCTACTTCAAAAACCTTCAGACATATTCTGCTCAGACATTTCTCTCTTAATAATTGGAAATGTCCCAACTCTGTTACCCTCAGCTTCTCGGGTATATGAACTACAGTCTAGACCACATGCCTTGCCAAATGCCAACATACCATGGCAGGCATGAAAACCCATTAAGACTGGGCTTCAAAGTAAGAGAACCAATGCTGTCAGAGAACCAATCATTATTTTTCAAGTAATGGATAAACAGGATATTTAAACGTAAAATTACCGTAACATATCACAGACGGATATATCCACTACACACCTACCAAATAGCTTGTCAGGAAAATGTCAATGAATATACATTTCAAATTCAGCTAATTATCTCAGAGTTGGAATGAGTCAGGATTGTAAGTGTGTGGTCTGAAATCAGGCCTATCGCCTTTAATACCTATTTACAGTCGTATTTTGTATGTGTGTATTTTGATACTTCTTCCTAGTATGTACTAATTCCTAGTATGGGTAAACTTGAATTGCAATACATCTATTTCTGATTCTGATTGGGATTGTGAAAGAGCAGAAAGGAGAGAGAGAGGAATAGAACGTATAGAGCGAGATGGAGAGAGAGAGAGGGAAAGAAAGGCAAGGGAGTAAGAGTGAGAGTGTAGCAGTCTTCCAGGGTGGATACCAGCACCGACACACCGTGTGCCATGTTAATTTACCTCGTCTCTGGTGTGAACACATCTGCATGGCTGCAGCCATCACATCTGCACATGTCACCCCTCCATGCAAACACACACACACGCACACACATGGACGTATACACACACATATGTCTACACAATTCAGCCAAACACGCACAACCAAACACACACACACACTCCATGTGTCATCCTACCAAGTGCACACACATACAAACACACACACACACACACACACACATCTACACAAGTCAGACCGCTGTGCATGCGCACCCATCCATACACACACTCACCCTTCCAAGAGCACACACACCTACATGTGTGATTCACACATAAACACACACACACACACACACAAATAAACAAATATGCATTGAATGTTTTGCTAGGCTCAGGGAGTCACACAGAAACACACACACACACACACACACACACACACACACACATTCACAACCACACGGCAGAAACAACATGCACACACTTGAATTCCTGAGGCTTACGTGCTCGTTCTTGGGAGTTTCGTAATGAAACCCTTCAAGCCACATCTTAACCTACTTACCTCCCATAAATCCTTCTCATGAGGTCCCAGGCACTCCAGCAACAAAGCACAACCTACCATGTGTTTCCAGCAAAGTGTGTTCTCTATACTCTGCTCGCTGTGTATTTCCACTTTGCCACAAAGACCGGGCTATTCTTAAATGGATATTTGTAAGTAAGTACTTTCCCGCTCTGCTCTCATTGTTTATGATCACATGCTGTCTGTGAATCCTCCTCCCTTGTGGAGACAGATTGCACATTTTTTAATTGTCATTGAAGGTTAAAGGTCATGGTTTTTGTTCTGTCAGTAGAGTATTTAATATCACACGTCCATGTCCATTCAAACTGCAAAGCCTTGAGTTCCATGCAAAAGGAAACACATAATATGACTGTTGCCAGATTTGTTGACCAAAACAAACATAAGCTGACCGATCTGTGTTCATCCAAATGTGCTTGAATGTTGAAAAGTAAAAAATGCACTGACTATGCATGCTGGGTAGATTTTAATAAACACGCAATGATTCACATGCATCATTGCGTGTGAATCATAATAATTAACATTTTGCCAGAAATGGTGTAACCAGCCAGCCAGCCAGCCAGCCAGCCAGCACCACTAATGGAAGCTAGCATGTAATAGAGGGCATAAATGTAACATATATTAGTCTATTTATGAGTCTATATTGCACATATACAGTACATATCTAGTATATACTGTATATAAATATGGCTAGTACTATGTCAGAGAGCAATTTTATGTTGTTTACACCAACTGAACAGACAGTAAGTGCCGTTGTTGCACATCTCAAGGTGGACGCCATTTCATGTAAAATGTCACTGACATCAGGTATAACAAACAGCAATCACTGGTGCAGCCACTGTATCTTCAAAAAGATCTTGTCTTACACCTCTCTCTCTCTCTCTCTCTCTCTCTCTCTCTCTCTCTCTCTCTCTCTCTCTCTCTCTCTCTCTCTCTCTCTCTCTCTCTCTCTCTCTCTCTCTCTCTCTCTCTCTCTCTCTCTCTCTCTCTCTCTCTCTCTCTCTCTCTCTCTCTCTCTCTCTCTCTCTCTCTCTCTCTGACGACATTGCAACTTTTGGTGCACACCTAGGATTAACATCATCTCGTTTCACTCGGCAGCTGCTGGACAACTGGAAACATCAGCTGACTGGTGATGAATGCATCCTTCTAAGGACCTACTGTAATGGTTCTAGTTGGCCTAATTGCAATGATCCTTTACCTTCTTTGAAGCTTCTTCCTGATCTTAAAGACTGCTCGGGGCTGTTGTTAAATACTGGGAGAATGATGTATTTGAACAACTTTACAGTTAAACTGTCCTACAACATGTGTGTGAAGATTTTAAACAAAGATAGGCTGAAAGGTCGGTCGGACTGTCCCTGGAGGGCTCACTTGGGCCTGAAAGAGGACATCAGACCAGAGTGGAGGGTGCTCTACAAACTGCCGTCGACAAAGAGGACTGGAAATCTGCAGTGGAGAGTTCTGCATGGGATTGTTGCGGTTAACTCTTTTATTTCTTTGTTAAACCCCAGTGTGTCAAACATATGTCCATTCTGTACACACAGGGAAACGGTTTTTCACTGTTTTTTAGAGTGTGACCGACTAACGCCTCTTATCCTGCTGCTGACTAGGTTTTTTATGTTGTTTGGTGAAGCTTTTTCAAAACACAATTTCATTTTTGGTTTCAAATACAGTAAAATGTTCAAACGCAAAAGTGTTCTCTTAAACTTTATGATTGGCCAAGCAAAGATGGCAATTTATCTGAGTCGAAAAAGAAGAGTAGAGAACTCCCTGTGTACTGATGCACAGTTGTGGTTTACCCGACTGGTGAAGTCCAGGATGAAGGTAGATTTCGGTTATTATAAAGAAATGCAAGACATAGATGGATTCTTGCACATCTGGGGTTACAGAGGAGCACTATGCTCTGTTGTGGAAGGAGAGCTGATTTTTGATGATCTTTTGGCTTAATTTAATATATGTTTGTTAATATTTTTTGTTGTTGCTTTGTATATATATATGTTGTATTCTAAGTTGTTTTTTTGTGTGTTTATTAATTTACTTTTTTGGAATTAAGAAATGTGTTGTACGTTACTGTAGAGAAGAAAATTTGTAACGAATAAAGTTTCTTTTAAAATAAAAATAAAAATCTCTCTCTCTCTCTCTCTCTCTCTCTCTCTCATAACCACAGACACACTTGTGATCCGTGAAGAAGAGAGAATCAGTTTTGCTCGGTTGGTCCCAGAGGTCAGTAGAAACAGAGAAAGAGAGAGGGGGGATTGAGGAGAGAGAGAGAGAGAGAGAGAGAGAGAGAGAGAGAGAGAGAGAGAGAGAGAAGAGAAAGAGAAAGAGAAAGAGAAAGAGAAATGGATGCAAAGAGCACATGGCTCAAGGTAGGAGAGAATGAATGGGAAAAATGGAACGGAGAGAACAGAGACAGCCAATCAGTGTCTGGGGCTTGATGATTGACATCCAGAGCAGCTAATCCGAGCCCTTTGCCTCCCTCCCCAGTGCCCACAGCACCACGGGAGCACTTAAAGGGCTGGGGGAAGGGTCAAGAAAACAGGAGAGAAAGCGCCAGAGCCACATCATGGGAAAATAATGTCATGGAATCGACTGGGAAATGGAAAGATCCAACTGGCCGGACAGAATAGATCTATAGGGGGAGGGGGGAACCAGAGCAGAACGCTCCCGGATAACAGCGTGCAGATGGGGAGAGGGGAGGGGAAAGGGGAGAAGGGGGAGAAGGGTGGGTCATAGACAAGAGGAGAGAAGAAAGGAAGCAAGGAGAGGAGAGGAGAGAGGAGGAAAGGAAGCAAGGTGAGGGGAGAGGAGAGGAGAGGAGCAAATAGAGGAGAGGAGAGAGAAGGTGGAGAGAAGAGAAGAGAGAAGAAAAGGGATGAAGTCATGGCACAATAGAGGAATGGTCAAATAATGAAATAGGAACAAGGGGAGAGGACCAGTGTAGATGTATTTAATATTATATGCTAATTAATACAAAGGGTATAATCCAAATCCAAAGAGTAGAAGACGTAAACAACAAATATATCCATTAAATAAAAACTACAAAAATTTAAACCATATCCCACAATTTGCGAGCTACGAGCCTGGCCAAGGTATAATGAAGCATCCCTAAAACAGCAATCCTGCCAAAAATTGTCCCAGTTCTGTCACAACATTCTTCAAATCTGCCATTCAAACCACCAAAATCATATATATACACCGGTTCTACTCAATAATTCTGCCGGATTAATATTCTAAGATGTAAGAGAAATGTCTTGCACACAAAAATGCTTCTGCAAGCAGAACACCCAACTCCAACATCTACTGGGTTATCCTACAAAACATTTTTAACAAGAATCAAGTCGACATATTTAGGTTGAGCTGTAAGGTCTTCACAGTATTACAAAAATGAACCCCCAGTTCTTGACTTTCGGCTGGGTACTAGCCAAAATTTCAAAATATCAAAATCGTAACCGAAAACCAGTCTACTCTTCTCATACTCAAAATACTACAGCCAACTAATCCTGATTGGCAAGCAGTTATTTCTAGAGTCACAGAAACACATAACTTTGTCTGCACATCCCTTCTCCAATATCAGACAAACTGAAATAGGTCTCAGACAATTGAATATTTCATCACAGCATACCTAAACAATGCCGTGAATTTCATTTAATTGCTTCTCACATACGACTCCCAACAGGAAACGCATAAAAACCAGTTTAGAGGGGCAAAAAAGTGAAATAATTTGTCAACCTATAAAAATGGATCACAGAGGCTAGATAGCCACGTATAAATTGAGCTGAAGCCCGGAAGAATAGGTGGATGAAGGGTGTGTGTAAGCCTGAGGAGGATAAGCGTGTGACTGTGTGTGTGTCTGTGTGTGTGTCTGTGTGTGTCTGTGTGTGTGCAGAGGAAGTGGAAAAGGGTGGCCTGAATTGTCAGGCAGACGGAGACAAATTGGACAAGACAAAAGATAGAGAGGGGAACAGAGTGTGAAAGGATGGCAGAGTGATATAAAGACAGGTGGGAGGAAGGGAGGAAGGGAGGGAGGGAGAGGGAGAGCGTTTCAGAAACAGGAAGTAGGGTAAAATGCTGCAGAGAGAGAGAGAGACAGATGGAGAGAGAGAAAGTAAGAGATAGACACAGAGCACTTGCACGAGAGAGTGAGTGACAGACATACAGAGAGAGAGACAGACAGAGAGTGAGAGAGAGGGGGGAGAGGGAGAGAGGCAGACACACAGAGTGAGAAAGAGATGACAGAGCATGTGTGCCTGAGAGAGGGACGGACAGACGGACAGACCCCAAGACAGAGAGACAGACTGTCAGACAGACAGACAGACAGACAGAGAGAAAGAGAGAGAGAGAGGGGAAGAGAGAGAAAGCGAGATGGAAAGACAAACAGACAAACAGACAGACAGGGTAGTGAGAGCGAGACCGAGACCGAGAGAGGGAACATCATGTATGTGTGAACTTTGCAGCAGGACTTTGAGGGCATAATTAGTCAGAGTGACTCCATGAGTTCCCAGTTCTAAGCAATCATGTAGGGGGATTAGACATAGTCTGACCTCCCTCTCTCCCTGTATGTCTCTCTCCCTCTTTCTCTCCCTCTCTCTGTCACTGTCTCTCTCCCTCCAATCCCTCCCCAGAGTCAAACCAGGGACTAGCTTCAAAGTGAGATAAATGGCATTTCTCTTTTGCACCAATAACACAAAAAAAAAACGAATTAGGATTGGAATTCATCAAAGAAAATACAGAAAACAGCTGATTTTTTGTGTATAAACAAAAATTACATTGAAAGAATGTTATGAATGGCGTCCTTTTTTTGGGGGTGCAATGGAAGCACAAGCTGGCGGTCAAATCACAGCATGAACTTTGACCTTGGGCAAAGCTCACTGCTTGCTCACAAATAGCTTGGTTGACACATTTCTGAAACACATGTTCTTTGTATGTTTTGGTTTTCATTTTTTAATATTACACTTTTTTACATGTTGGTCTAAAATAAACAAACTGGATTTAAATAAACCTTAAATTAATGTTCTTATCATCGATATAACATTTTGAAATCCCATCAGAGTCATCATCATTGATATGACATTGGCCAAATTGCTTTCTAATGGCTGCCCTCCTTGAGAACATTCACAGCGGCCAGGAAGTAAGTGTGCGTGTGTGCGTGTGTGAGTGCGTGCGTGCGTGCGTGTGTGTGTGTGTCTGTGCATGTGCGTGTGCCCGTGTGTGCGTGCGTGTGCGTGTGTGTGTGTGTATGTGTGGTGGTCCGTAGGACCTGCATGACGTTATTCAATGCATATTTAATGAGTCTGGGGGAACAACAGTCTGGTAGGGGGGTGTGGCCGGGTCAAAACCAGTCCACTGCCATGTTAAACCTCAAAAATGGCTACACTCTCAAAATATCCTCCTTTCATGATAAACTAAAAAGTAAACTAAAATAGAGGGAATAACATTCTGTTGTCCTTTACCCCTGCTCAACATAGTATAAAAAAAAACAGGGGCAGGATAATGCAGTGGTTAATGTGGTTTACTCCCAGCCGAAAGGTACTGGGTTCGAACCCCAGTCAAGAAAAATACCTCACTTCATGACCTGCTAATTCACGACATGTATCTGAATACACTGTAAATATCTTTGGTTAAATTCTAAAAGGAAAGCACCCCAGTGCAGGCGGGCAGGTACAGGCGAGGTGACGATGGTGCGGGTGAGACCGGACACCAGATAGATCACCTCTCTAAATGGAACGCGGCTGCTCTGCTTCCACGGCTTGAAAAATGTAACCCGTCTTTAAATGCCACGCTATCGAGCGCTGTGCCTCAGTGAGCCGAGAGGGGCCGCGTGTTTGACGCTGGCCGCGCCAATTCCATCAGCATTACTCTCTCTCTCTCTCTCTTTCTCTCTCTCCCTCTCTGGATAGATGGCTCAGGCCAGCATAATCCCCAGATTGGAGCAGCGAGACTAAAAGCAGTTCCATATTCTGCACATTAGAGACAAGGGGGTGGGCTCTGCCATGCTGATGTATATACTCTCTCCCTATCCCTCTATCTCCCGCCCTCTCGCAGTCTCCATTTTTCTCTCTTCCTCCCTAGCACTCTCTCATCGCAGCTCACTCTTCTATCCACTCTTACTGTCTTTCTCCATCCACACCATTCAACATGCCTTTCTCTCGTTCTCTCTCTCCCTCTCTCCACCCCTCACTGTTCAGCATACCCCTGAGCCCCTGCAGTGCATCACCATGACGTCACAACTGCCAGGGCAATAACCACATTAATGACAGCCGGAACTCACTTCAAAAACAATTTAAAACATTTAAACATTCAGAACTTTAGTTCATCCTTTCATACATTCATCGAGCTAAAATCCCATAAATTATGTAACCTCCGGTTGTCTCGTCATGAGGCCTGTGTGACCTTGCTCGATGTGTTCTTGTTTCATCTGAAAACTGTTGCAGAATACTTCCAGCATAATGAGGGAATGGATGATTGCAGCTGCACACAACATAGACAGCTTGCGCGGTTTCCTGCTGTTCGCTCAATTGCACTCCAGCTCTGCAGACAGGCACTTGGTGACTTTTGCTGTTGTTGCTGTTGTTGTTGTAGTTGTAGATTTCATATGAGTAAATCACGCATCCCAGTAGCCAGTGTACCATCCAGAAGACAACATGCGTTCAGTGCATCTACCAAGTGTTTATCCATGGCTGAATTTGACACTAAGCGAGGTTACAGGGAAACACAGAAGTTAAATTAAAGTGAAAGTTACATTTATTAGAGCAATATCATTTCAGATAGCAATCATAATTATAGCTTAAGGAGCTGCGCAAACACGTGCACCGCACACTGACACACACACACAAACACACACACACACGGCATATCACATGAGTTTTTCATGAATGAATAATAAGGTTATACTCTGCATGATTATAAATGCAATTCACTGGGGCCGGCGATGTGACCTCATTCAAATGAGTCCCAATGTCACGTTAACTTTCTCTTACTCACAGTGAAACAACACAGCAGCACCATGTTCAACCAAACAATCAACGCAACGCAACAAAATGTATAAAACACCATGTATAAATGTATACATAGTTATGGACAGTGTACACATCATACACAATACATGCTCTCTGTCTCCACCGTGTCCAAAGACACCGAAAGACTCATACATCTTCCCCTTAGCTCATTATATTGCCGGGGAAATGTGTGCAACTTCTCTTCGCTCCTCTGCCCGTTCCACGACTGATTTCCCATCAGTCTTGTGGTAGAAAGAAAAAACAGCAATCCCCTGCTTCACGCTGCAGAGATAAGCACGCGGGCCCTTTTTCTTCGCTTAGCTACGGAGGCCCCCACCATCCAAGGTCTGTACGAGTGCACGTATACTGTACAGCACACGACTAATGATCCAGGTATGAAGGACTTATCATCCATCATCATCATCATCATCATCATCATCATCATCATCCTCCTCCTCCATCGACCAGCGAAACCAAACCGGAAATCAAACACACACTCGCAGCCACACACACATAATCCGACACGTACACACACGTGATCAAACACACACAATTCTGGCAGTTGAAGGAGGAAGCGAGGGACACAGAAATGCAAAAGCGCAGAAGGAAGGGCTGTACCTTTGTTTCGCCCCACTGTGACGGAGCGGCGAGGGGAAGTCCATGAAAGGAAAAGGAATGGGAGTGTTGTTTTCCACGCAGAAGAAGAACAAGAACAAGAACAAAAGGAGAGAAGAAGAGAAAGTAAAGAAAGAAAAACAGAGAGGGAGAGAGTGAGAGTGATACAATATGCCATTGTTAGTTCACAGTCAACGCGGCAGTAAAACAATACTTCTTTCATGCCTAATCACTGACACTTATTCAAATGCTTCATCGTGAGGTGGTAGAGGAGGTGTGGGGGGGAGGGGGGGACTGCAAAGGTGCATGTGGCACACAGCATGCTCATATCTAACATGCATGTCAATGCACACACTAAGCATATAAATGCGCGTAACATTGAACCAGGTGAACAAATTAAGATTATAGATCACAGGTGATCGTCCCTAACTTGCTCGTTGTGGATTACGTAAAAAAGTGGTCATGTGACCCTCTTTAAATGACATGAACACTACTCCTCTTTGTGTGTGTGTGTGTGTGTGTGTGTGTGTGTGTGTGTGTGTGTGTGTGTGTGTGTGTGTGTAGGTGTGTAGGTGTGTAGGTGTGTAGGTGTGTGGGTGATGTATAGTGTATAATATTTGAAGTATGTATGTGAAGCCAGAGTGTAGGTGTGTGCAAGCACTCAATTTATGCTAGCGATTATGAAGTGGTCCATTAGCCTATTCTTGCTTACACTCACTCTCTCTCTCAATTTCTCTCTCCCTCTAATGTTAAGTCAATAGGCCTCTCTCTCTCTCTCTGTTTATATCTCCTTATCTTTGCAATCATGATCGAGCGACTTTCCTCCAACATGGCCACCATTTCCGTTTGCTTTCATTCCATTTTTGCAGTTCACTTGAAAAGAGCAAGATGATTATGATGATAAAGGGGATCCTAAAACATTGTTATCATGGTCTTGGATCTTCACTCTAGGTTAAGGTTACATTTCACAGTCTAGCCACAATCCTTTGTCCTCACTCCCTAGGCTTTGTGTGTTATTTGTGTCTGTTGCCCCACCCCCCCCCCCCCCCACCCCACCCCACCCCCCCAGTCTCCCCAATCGTTCAGGTCCAGGTAAGGATCGGCTAGAGGGTTGGCGTGTACCACTTCCTGTTAGTTGCGGGCAGTGAACCCAGCATAAAAAAACGCAGCACAGAAAAGAGCGAGAGAGAGCGAGAGAGAGAGACTATGGATAAAGGGATGGACATGGATGGGGTGTGAGGGGGCTGGGGTGGTCTGTCGTTGCTTCTTGGATGAAACATGCTGTGTAGTTCCCCACCCCTGCCCACTCCACACACCCCACCCTGATCTTCTGCAGCAGCGACAACTGCAGGAGGTTAATCGCAACACACACAAACACACACACACACAAGTCCCCATAGTCAGGTAGCTAGTAGATATTTTCCCACAGCACAACTGCAATCCCCCCTCCAACCCCAACACACACACACACACATACACAGAACAACAACAACTCATGCAAATGAGAGAACTGCTGATCTAGAGAAAAGAAAGAGAGAGAGGGTGTAAGCATACCTTGCTCTGCCTTCAGGTGTGCCAGGCCTTGAAAAGAAGAATCAGGGACAGAGACAGAGAGAGAGAGAGAAAGAGAGAGAGAGAGCAATTGAAAAACACAAGCACACCAATACTGCATTGTATTGTAAATGTGCATGCTTTGCATTCAAAGCAAACCATGGCTAAACACAAACACACACTAATGACAAAGCTTTTTACTGTGGCTTCGAAAGCTTTGGTTAAGAATGTTAAAAAAGCGTCTGAAACATTTAACAATAACATTTTGCTGTAATTATGTGTCATTATTTTTAATTGACTGTTTTTGTTTTCATCAACCCAGTATATAATACAAAGGATTTCATTCAAATAAGGTTGAAGATAGAGAATGTTCTTCCTTTAAAAAACAAAATCAATTTCCTTCTGCCTTGGAGACTCACCTGGTGTTCTCTGCACTGCTGTGGGAGGTCACAGACAGGGGGAAGGAAGGAAGAGATAATTCTTGCATTAGCAACACACTAAAGCAAAGTTTGCATGTGTACTAGTCATGCAAAACCAAGTACCAACTCACTACCATTATCACTTCCATGTAAAGGGCCCAGTGGTGCCCTTTGACATGCCTGTTATCATATAAATAATTCATTCCATAATAAAAAACCTGTGGAGAGGAACACAGTGAAATCAATCCAATCTGTCCCAGTGTTTCAGGGAGTCAGATCTACATTGTAATTTGGCAAACAAACAAAGACAAACAATAATTTTTCTACATTTTGTTTGAGGAATAAACCTAGAGAGACCTAATATTTGTCGCACCATGTGTCTCACAGAGTGCCTCACACACGACCACCACACGCATCGACGCGTAAATCCTCCACAGAAAGGAGGAGGATTTACGGTGTAGTGAGGTTTGTGGATCACCTCGAACGCTCTCCCAGACCCATGTCCCCCACCCCTCCTCCTCCACCTTCTTCACCTCCACTCGCCTCTACCTTGTAGTCCTCCTCTAACCCCCAACCCCGTCTGTACGACCTCTTCTTCTACTTGCTCCTTCACCATCTCCAACCTTCACCTCTCTCTCTTTCAAGCCTCCGTCTCCTCCTACAACTCCAACCCCCCCCCCACCTCCTTCACCTCCTCAAAATCATGCCCCACCCTCCACTTTCATTGTATACACCACCTTGACCTCCCTCCACTTCCAACTTCTCCTCCTCCTCCCTTTCCACCGTCCTCCTCTTCTTCTTCCACCCTCCACCTCCTCTCGACCTCCACCTTCTCCTCCTTCTCCTCCTCCCTTTCCACCGTCCTCCTCCTCCTCTTCCACCCTCCACCTCCAGCACCTCCTCCCTTGCTCCATCGCTGACCCAAATCCATGCAGCCCCTACTGTGTTTGTGTTGGTTGAGAGGAATGCTCACAGCAAGGGGCTCTCCCTGGGTGCATTACGCAAAGGTTCGGTTGAATAGAAATTGGTTTAGAGTTGGTGGGAAGCCGTTTTTAGCTGGAGGCATACTCCAACACTCTAAGTAGAGGTTCTTAAGCCATGATCTTCCGTTTTGGCCGAATCAAACGTGACGACTTGAGCGAAAACGCATTTCCCTCCAAAAAAGGTTTGTGTGTGTGTGTGTGTGTGTGTGTGTGTGTGTGTGTGCGCGTGCGTGGTGGTTGATTTCTTTGCAAATCAAAGCATAAACACACAAGCAAGGTATTGCTCAAGTTCCTCTTTTGAATTAGAAATCCGAAACAGGAGAAGATGTTTGCAGCATTGACTTGGTGTTTTACTGCCCTAGTGATGTACTTCGAAAAAGGGCAATTTATTTATTCACAATCCAAAAATATATATTTGTCAATATCTTGGGCTGTTTTAGGAGTATTTCAAAATGCAAACCGGAGTGGAATAAATATTATACTTGTGTGTGTTGTTGAAAATTGAAATTGTTAGATGCTTTGGCAATGTAAATGTACATTTCCCATGGCAATAAGGTGCTTTGAATTGAGTTGTAATCAATTGTGTACTTTTGTCTTTGCATGTGCTTTGTGTGTATTCATGTGTGTGTGTGTGTGTGTGTGTTTCCATGTTCTATAGAGCTAACTTCATGTTAACCTGCGGTACGTTACGGTACGTTATGACACCCATCAGGACTGCAGTTAGTTTTAATGTGCTTGGCAGCCAGCCTGGAGCTGTTACAGCAGGGCTCCAGTAAGCAGGCCCCGTCGAGAGCAACAAGTGCAGACCAGAGGATATTAAAACAAATCTTAATAAAGGCGGACTGCATTACCACATATTAAGCATGGGCCGCTAATGCATCATATCAGATCTGACTTGGACTTGGGGTGTTTAAGCGAATGTGAGCCTTGCTGTACAGCCTGGCCTCCGCCGGGACAGCTGTTCCTCACACACACTCGTGTGAGGAACAGCGTGTGTGGGTGTGTGTGTGTGTGAGATTTCCTCCCTTTATTTGTCTTCTTGATTGCTTAAGGCTGTGGCGAGTGTACAGAGCTCCCTCGCTCTCTCTCTCTGTCTCTCTATCGCCCTCAAAATGGCCCCTGTTCCATTTTAAAGTATCTTTCAAGAGGAGAGAGAGAGAAAGAGGGGGAAACTGTATAATGCCATAGGCTTCGTTTATATGTATTTATTTATTAATTCTCTTTTTTACGTTGACACCAACAGAAAGCCCAAAATGGCCGCCGGCCCTGCTCCATCGTGAGATGATGTCATTGGTGGAGGAATGGAAGGACATGGGGGGAGGGGGTCGCTGTGGGGCGGGAGGAGCTAATCGCTGCCCATCGGACAGCGGCTCTGATCTTGCTTTCCAAAGCGAAAAGGATTGCGGTCTTCTATGTATGTGTGTGTGTGTGTGTGTGTGTGTGTGTGTGTGTGTGTGTGTGTGTGTGTGTGTGCGTGTGTATGTGTGTGTGTGTGTGTGTGTGTGTGTCTATGCGTGCCAAGTATAATTTTTTTTGCACGTGCGTGCATGTGCATGATCTGAAGTGTGTATGTGTATATTTGTCCTCAATGAATGCATGCACGTGTGTGTGTGTGTGGGGGGGGGGGGGGAAGTGTTCATTTGCCCATGCAGATAAAGCAGATTTTTCTTTAATGCGACAGCGTGCTGTGCAAGCCAACGTGGACGTGAACACACGTGGTCTCATCGTAATCCCTTTGCTCTATTTTACCAGCAGCAGCAAACGCCTCTCCGATCCAAAACACGAGTTCCAGCCTATGCAGCATGACCGACACGTCTTCTCTGCTAGGATCTGTCTAAAGTCCCCACGCCATATTCCCCCCCCCCCTTTTTTTTTTGCCGCTGACCTACTTTTAGTCCTAAGATTATTGTAGCTGTCATTTTTTCATGTCTGTTTATTAATCCCCAAAGCTAAGCCCGAAGGCACCATTTCAGGACTCGCTAAATAGTTTGCTTACTGCAACATTCAATTACTGGCCATCCATCTGGTCGGGGAGTTACTATAATTTTTTTAAACGAAGAAGAGGCATGTATATACTGGAAGTTACTATATAATTGCCATTTTGTTTGATTTCTTGTGAGATTAAAACATTAAATAATCATACCACCTTGAAACATTAACCTCCAAGATATATGTAAAGGGGAAACGGTTAGATCTACATATTCAGGTCATTTAAGCCCTATTAATAGTTAACATGTACATCTACGGCATTGTGATAAAATATGATAACTGAACTGAAAGTCTTTAGTTCATCTTGCTGCTGCAGAGATCACTCTGTTTTTGAGACAATTACAGTTACAGAGAAGCACCACAAGACACCTTTGTGTATTAGCGTGAGGCTAACCTAGCTGAATGGTTTTAGCGGAATCAGTGACTCAAGATATTTTTGCAATAATCTTTATCATAATTTAATGAAGCAGGCATGATACATGGGTATACAACCAAATGTACACATGTAAAACCAGTAAGATTAATATTTGATCATAACAGCTTTCCCAAATGAGAGAGCATTTTGGCATTTTTTCCTCTTTGCTCTGTGGCCTAACAGGCTAGCATGTAGCATAAGGCTGGATAAGCGCTTCCCGGACCCCAGCTCGCCTCTTCAGTCAGGCCGCCATCTGTCCACTTTAAAGAGTCGCTCTAGGCCCTGTAGCCCTGTGTGTGCATGTGTGTGTGTACGTGTGTGTGTTTGTTTGTGTTCATGTGTGGGTGCATATGTGGGTGCTACATGTGTCTGCATCTGGAATTAACATCTGCACAAGCCTTTGACCATGCAACCAGATTCCACGTTAACACTTAACAGGTTAGATTGTGTGCATTTCCTATTTGCTAAACTACAAGAATCAATAACAAGAGCTGCACAATTAATTTAATATTAATTGAAATTGCAATTCTGTCCTCTGCAATTACCTTATCGTGAAAGGTTGCAATTCATTTTAATTTAAAAAGAAAACAATTATAAAAACATATATACATCTGCTTTTGTACACTAGTTACGTTAAAATGGAATTACAAACTGTTACAATTCAGCAATTGCTTTATTCTCATTGTTTTGCCTACACTGTAGGCCCCACAGAATACTAATGGAATAAATTAATCCCAATGAATAATAGCAATCATAATATCAGCAAAATATATCGCAATTATCAAAGTCGTGCAGCCTTAGTAAGAATGATGGGCAGACACGCGGTCAACAAAACATGTTGCGGCGTTGCACAAACAGCTCTAATAAGTGTACTCATAATAATAATAATAATAATAATAATAATAATAATAATAATAATAATAATAGTAATAACCATAACCATAATAATCACAGTCATAAAAACTCACTGCTGATAGTGGCAGGTTGGATTTGATGTGGCAAGTCACTGCTGATAGGGGCAGGTTGGAATTCCCCTGCAAATTAGGCTTTTCAGTTTTTTTCTTTGGTTCTTTTTTTATGATCTTGCTAATTATGACTTTCTGCTGCGTAACCGACGTTCGGCAGCCCGTCAGTTGGTGGGGGAAGACCGGAGCACACGCATGGTCAACTGAAGAGAGCACACTACTACTCTTTCTGTTTCACTCTCTGTGTTACTCTCTCTGGCACACTCCTTCATTGGAGCTAATAAAGAGAAGACTGAGAGAGTGAGAGGGGAAGTGTGTGCATGTGTGTGTATGTATGTTTGTGCAAGTACATGGCCATTGGAGGGCTTTCATCTTAAAACAGGACTCTTGGTACAAATTGGGGTACAATCAGCCTCTGGTAAATGTGCTCTTTGCTTTTGTTTTTGCCAAAGGCTGAGTGGGGTGTGGTCTCTCTCTCTCTCTCTCTCTCTCTCTCTCTCTCTCTCTCTCTCTCTCTCTCTCTCACTCTCTCTCTCTCACTCTCTCTCTCTCTCTCTCTCTGCGTTTAGAAGCCTGCTCCTCCTCCTCCTACTCCTCTGCCTCCTCATAATCTACAATGAGAGTCAGAGCTAATGTCGTGGAACCATGAAGAGTGACCTCACATACATCCCACCCCCAAAAACCCCCACTCGTCTTGCATTAGGTTACCCGCTCCACCCAGAGGGGTAATGTGACGTCCTGAATGGTGCCACAGGCTAGAGCACGGGCGATGATAACAGCTTCATTCGAGCAGCGGGAAAAATCTTTTTTAGAAAACGGAATGATGGCGTCCCCAACATATGGGAAACCATCCTTTATTATTATTTTAATTTCATAATGGTTTATAATGGTTAAATCCAAACGAGAAGGCTTTTAAATGCGTGCACGCAAATTTTATTCAGTGAGCATTCCTCCCTCCCTGCCTCCCTTTTGTTAATTTTCAAAATGGAGTCGTCCCCCCGCCCCCGAATCGACCCTTCTGCCATGTCAGTCTGATTCAAGCCAACAGGAAGTGGGTCAGTGGTGGAGGATGTTGGACATGGGTCTGTTAACACACGGCCACCCGCTACATTCACGTAGAGATGCATAAAAGGGGGAAGGAGGAGGGAAGAGTGGAATGGAAGATTCCAGAAAAAAGATGGCTGCCAAACACTGCTGTAAAGCCTGCATTCATCAAATGTAGTATACATAAGTGTGCGTGTGTGTGTGTGTGTGTGTTATGTGCACATATGTGTTTGTATTCATGTGTGATTTTGTCTAATTTATCTGACTGGGATTTCAGAGAATGAAAACATAGCAAGGAACAGCAATTCTCCAACGTACAGCACCTCCATTGTGAGGAGAACATAACAGAACACCTTATCTCTGTCTGCTACCTAAAGAGAAAGGACCTCAGCCAGAGAAACCAAGACAAAGACAAAGACAAAGCTGTTGCTCATTCACTCTTTGTCTACCTTGGGATCCGCGCACCACCTATTCAAACCAGAAAACACAACTGAATGCTGTCATTTATGTCGTGTTCATTTTATCAGTAATTATTGTTGTTTACCTTTCTGTCGTTAAATAAAAACTGTGAAGGGAAGGAATAAATTAAAGGAACAACAAATGCTCAGCTGAATGAAAACCTGCATGGGGTCTTGAAAAACTATAATAGATGATAGACCCACACAGATATATGCACACAAATATATCGTAGGTCTTATTATTATCGGCATAAAATTTTTAACACAAAAGGTTATCTGGCTAATGTTGTGGTGTAGTATCATTTAAATAGCAAAGACAAAACGAATGTATGACTGCTTTCTTTAGAATTGACGTTGAAATGAACTGAAAATGATCTGACACAGTTATGGAATAATACACTTAATTCCAAATAGTAACAAAGTTACTGTTGTCATGAAACATTACTTTTGTATGAATATTAAATCAAAAGGAATGTTTACGTTGCAAAGATGTAGATTCCGTGCTATCTTAGAGGATCACACTATAACATCATTTTACCGTTTGTAATCTGTTTGAAAATACAAATGTCGAAACGCAAGTGGTAATAATTCAATTACTCCCAGCTGATAAAAAAAACTGCATTGGGTTCGTCCAAAGTATTCTTCGAATCAATATTCAACACTTCCATCACAAAAAAAAAAACAGCAGTAGCAGCTCCAGAGTGAGCAGGTCTCCCTTACCTTCAGTGCAGTATCGACCTACGTATCCCGTCTTGGAGCAGTCGCAGTAGGGCTCCCCGTCGGCCAGAGAGCAGCTCCCCCCGTTCTCGCAGGGGTTCTCCGTGCACAGGCCCAGCAGATCCAAGCGCACCTTCTGACTGTTGATCAACCTGGACGGGCCGCTGCCGTAGTTCAGCTCCCGGATAATCCCCCTGAATGGCGGCAGCTGTCCGACGGACGGCAGGGTGATGGCCGACATGCGGATGTCCCCCGGCAGCCCCCCCAGGAACAGGTCGCTGACGATCTTCATGAAGTGCCGCTGGGGCTGCACCTCGTCCGCCTTGGTGAGGCCGTCCAGGGTGAGTGCCGTGCGCAGGTTGTCGCGCCCGATGGCCAGGAAGTGCCAGCGGCTGTCGTTGACCGCCTTGTCAGACGTGATGGTGGTCTCGGCGCAGTCGATGCTGAAGTGCAGCTGCAGCCTCCCGCCCGCCACGGCCAGGAGCAAGAAGTCGCAGTAGCCGCCGTCGTCGAAGTACAGAACCAGGCCGTCCGGCGCTGAGGTCTTGAACTGGAAGGTGAGGTCGCTCCGGCTGCTGGCGTCCCAGCGCATGTAGCGGGCCCACTGGCCCTTGGCACCGGTGAACTCCAGAGCGCCGCTCAGGCCCAGCATGCTAGCCAGCGCCACGGCCAGCAGCGGGAGAAGGAGACCCGGAAGGCGACAGGTATTCATGTTGGCAAACGATATCACGATCCGGTGTGGGGGTGGGGGGGGGGGGGGGGGGGGGGGGGGGGTGGGGGGGGGTGTTGAATTGGAAATAGATCCTCAAAGTGATAATAACATCAGGTTATTTTAAATTTTTGTGGGTTTATCTGCTGTTGAGGTATATTCCATGTGCTATGTCCGCGGTCTACACTGGAGCGCAATATCCGTTTTCTTGGCTTTTTATGCAGTTGTGGATGAAGATCTAATGTCGATAATGGACCGACTATATTGTTTCTCCACCAAGGGTACTTCAAAGATGGCCGGATAAAATAATCAATTTCCACGTAGCGTGCGCAGGTATGAGCCCAAGGAAATAGCTGATCCTCAGTGTTTTTCGGTCAGTAGTTCAGAGCTGCGTTTGATGGGTTTGGTTTCAGGTGACTGCCTGGGTTGAAGCACAAAGCCTCCATCTTTGGTCCGGTTCCATATCCATTCCCCATGGTGGAATCACCTACAGGAAAATATGAATGACAATCAATATAATAACCAATAACAATACAATTAAACAATAAAACAAAATTATACTGAAATAATATTAATCTTACTGTAACCTATTGGTACATAACTGTTCAAATGCAGCATTTCCTATAGTACTGTACTGGTAAATGTTTAATAACATATACTCAAAGGAAGCCTCTTCTTGGTTACCCACAGTTAGACTTTGTGAGTGTAATCATATGCAAATGCATACTTGAGAAATTACATATACATTAAATAAACCATCACATAGTAGACTTCACAGCATATCAGCATAATCCTTTCACACATCACAACTATCACTGTTAGTGTTAAAATGACTGCTGAAACTGCTTTTCATCAATCAGGTGTCAATGAACTCTATTACCCAGAAGCACTGGCGTAATGGAGTTCAATGACACGTGATTTTAAACTGTGGAGAAGTCTGGAATGTTCTATTGAAATACTGAGAATGGTAATGTTAGTTATTTAAATGTGTCTGTTTAGTCCAGCATAATAAGTATGCCCATTATACATTATCTTTAAACAGTTTTACAAGAATAGTGAAGCAAAGCCATGCCTTTTACTTCACTGTTAGGCTGTTTATAGAGAAACACAACAAAACATTTGAAAAGCGTTTAAAAATAAAAATAAAAGCTCAAACCCATTATTGTCTCTACATGCTGTAACGCGCTCCATGTAGCAAAACCACAGTAAAAATCATCATCTTAAGAGGAATTAGTTAGTAAATGCTAGCCTGCTATCAGTCAAAAAACTAACTAAATTAGCTTCCAGAACCCTGATGAATCAAACTAATCGCCACTAAATATACTCTCATTGAGATTCCACTGTAGGCATTGAAATAACTTTGCGTAATGACGAATAAGCTTGCTAACATTTCCTTTTTTTTTGTATTTTACTACTCTATCAAACACATGGATCAAATAACCGTGAGCGACTACAGCGAGACATAGAGAATAGCCGGTGAAGATGTGTTGTTGGCATAACATGACGACAGCCGGATATCCAGTTCAGCGCTCAACCGGCGCTATTTGAATTAGCTCAATAAACCTACAGATAATTCAGCCCAAGCGAAACTCTAGATGCGGGCACACACACTCTTTCCTGGTGCGTTTGCCCTTGCGTTTGTTTGGCTGGATAGGTAGGTTTTCTGCCCTGCAGACAAAGGCCTCGTCCCATCATGGCAGTGGTGAAGGAGCATGCAACACAATAGGCCTTTTAACCAACTGCCTTGAATAGTTAATGTTGCTGCAGCATGCAAGCTATTGAGTTCTAGTAAGCAATACCT
The DNA here is from genome assembly GCA_026745465.1 of Lota lota. Taxonomy (NCBI): domain Eukaryota; kingdom Metazoa; phylum Chordata; class Actinopteri; order Gadiformes; family Lotidae; genus Lota; species Lota lota. The sequence continues at coordinate 7,561,075 of JACYXH010000249.1, forward strand.
GCTCTGAAGGCAGCCGTGTTCAGGCCTGCGTATCTGCTGCATGTGTGTATTACTGTATGTGTGTGTGCGTGTGTACCTGCATGGATGCTCTTTGGTGTGTCTGATGGCGTGTGCGTACATTGAGTTTCTAGATTTGTATCTGTTTGCTCTCGCTGGTTGCCTTTATTTGAGTGTTTAGAAAGTGTGTGTGGGTGTGTGTGTGTGTGTGTGTGTGTGTGTGTGTGTGTGCATAACTGCATGTTTGCACACCTGTGTTTGAATGTGTCCATTACTGTATGCATGTGTAAGTACGGGTGTGTTTCTTCATGTGTGAGTGTATGTATATATTTGTGTGTGTGTGTTTGTGTGTACTTGTGTATGCATGTATATATGTATGTGTATTTATGTGTGTGTGTGTCTGTGTGTGTGTGTTTGAGCATGTGTGTAAGTGTGCGCACGCTTGTGCATGTGTGTGTATGTGTATGTGCCCCACTGACACAATGCTGCGGTCAAATCATTGTGTTCATCTTAGTGGTGACTCTGCAAGGTTAAAAGGTTGAATGTAAGGTCTTAAGATATATCCTGCCATGTGCAATTAACCTCTATGTCCAGACAACACACACACACACACAACCAGACTGATTACATCTAGGTGGGCCTCTCGGCTTGAAAAGGACTCCAACTCCATCATCCATGGAACCGGAGATCTGTCTTCCTATGAAAATGACTTCTGCTGTCTATTCAATTAGCCCCACTGGTTGGATTCCCTCGCCTGGGGATGAGGTGTTTGCTATGACTCATTGTTTCATAACCAACGTGATGTTAACGTGCGTTGACCACACCACTCCTTACAAAAGGATGTGGGTGCAATGATACCAAAACTATCAAAACTATAGAGAGCTAGCAACTCAAGTGGCTTCAACATGAATGGCAAAGAAGGAAATGTCCATGGCTGTTTGTAATTTGAATACAGGACTTGTCTGTCTGTCAGTCAGACAGTCAGTCAGTATGAACTAAGACATTGATCTGGTGGTCCCTTTGCCCACCCCTAGTGTCAACATTGTCACCCTGCATTAGATCTCATGCAGTGTCCTACAACACGTCCATTTAGATTTCGTTGACGGACACCCTTGTCTTCACCTTGTACAGTTTATCACCACAAACATCCTCCTTCAGCTGCGCGATGGACACACTGTCAAATTAAACGGCTTTCTTTCTACCTATTGGCAACTTGTCGACGTTGAGTCAATGACAGAGGCGAGCCACTTGCGTAAACCCGTGACGTCTCTTGAGACGCGATTAATTAAATGGAGTGTTACCTATTCACCAATGACGTGGATGGAACACGACAGTAGACTAGAGAGAGTGTGTATATTTTGCCGTAGTCCTCATGAAGTTAATTATGCCAGTCGAAGCACATATTTTCCGGGATATATACACGCTGAATTATTAAAGAGAGTAGCAGTTGACCAGCAGCAGCACGCGATACCATAGACTCCTCCGGGCCATTAATGATGCATACTGGTTTGGTGCTGCTGTTGTAGATTTATGGACACACACCCGAATGTAACTTCCATCTTCGACCACATATCCTAGTAGGCTAGTTGTGCCCCCTGTGGTTCTGACTGTCTATCACAAGCCTCGGCCGAGGGGGACGGTTTAGTTTGACATCAATCACACACGAGGGGCCCCCGTGGCACTTTTACGCTTTAACTGCGCGCATACCCCAGCTAAAGCACACGTTCGTGTGGTCCATTGGTCCAAGCCAAAAAACACGGACGACTTATTCTGCGATTATATTGCGAAGCACTCTATTGTCAGTATATGGGCACAAAGATGAACGACATTCCCCTTAATAACTGTTAAAGTCCAGCAGATCGTCAACGCATAGTCACGACTGCTAGACTACATTTACGCAATGGTAATACAACAGCCAGAATGAATATATAGGTTATCCGGTAGTTGCTTGAATAAGCCATGGTATTACTATATGCTACACGCTGAACCCCGTCTAGCTTCTTATGCCAGTTTAATATCCATACAGCCACCAGGAGATCACGATTCACCCACAGATGCGTTAACGCCGGATTGTTCTCGAATTGCCATTTTCCACACACGGTGTGAGGTCAGCTCGATTAGAGTGCTGTATAAAATAAGGCTATAAAGGTCGGGTCGGACTGCTTACTTACGGAAAGAAAATACAAATTTGGCCAAGTTTTGTGTTTTTTCATTTGCCCGCTCATGCAAATTGGTCTCGCAGCGTGTCCGTATGGCGTGATATGGAATTCGACCACGACTCAGTGTTCTGAAACTTTGAACCATCACACTCACGTTTTAAAAATACTAAGGCTACGGTTTACCTTTTATGCTGGTTTCACTGCATAAAACAGTCCTTAGTGTGGGAAAACGAGGCTTGCTATACAGAGCGAATGAAACAGCGAGTTAAACAGCTAAGCATTTTGCCCACAACCCTTTCAATCTCCTTAGCCATCTCTACATCAGAAACTCACCGATTTTACAGCAATGCCACAAACACACACACACACACACACACACACACACACACACACACACACACACACACACACACACACACACACACACACACACACACACACAAACAGTCCCAAAAACTTAATTCCGGTTGCTCACCATCATTAACATTTAACGAGTCAACTTACCTCTAGAAAATCAAATCGAATATTCTTCAACGGTGCAATTGAAGTAATAACAGTATTCCCAAGGAGAAAAAAAAAAAAAAAAGAGATGGGTTTGAATCAACTAAAAATTATCAGGCTCTGCCAGTAGAACATGAGATGGTTGAAGCTGGAGAGCTGAGGTGGTCAGAAGGTTATTATTTTATTATTGTTGTCTAGATGCGCAGCAGCGTTCTCCCTTCGCCTGCCTCTGTGTGAACGCGCATCTCTCAGCTTGGCTCTCTCGGAGCGACTGGCGGGACTCGGACCAGATTCACCCACACTCGGCGCTCTAGCCCAACCCCCTTTACTCACTCAAGGGGCTGAAAATCATTTACGATGATTCCCATTTCCAGGCCCAGCGGCCAGCAACACGCATGAGAAATGCAGTGAGTAGGCTCTGCCCTGTGGACAACTCATATCGCATCGTTATGGACTCTGTTGTTATAAAATATGATATTCCATTTCGCCGTGTTATGGCATATGGATTTGTTCCTTTGGATGTATACTACATTGTTGTGAAAAAGCAGTGGCCGCATCTGTTAGGGATAGAAATGAAACACATGTCTTCTCTTCTTGTGGTTGTTGAGCTTCACTATATATACGGTAACGTAGCGTAACGTAACGCGATTTAATTGCTGCAAGAGAGTATGTCGCAGATGGCGAACATATACGAGTGCTGTCCAAGGTGCTGAATCGCGCAAGAGGATGGACCTGGGAATTGATGCAATGGTGATTTTGTGTTTTTACGGTTTAGAGCCAACGCACTTTTCTTTGTGCTTTATGCTTTGTACTTTGTACTGTGTGTGTGTTTGTGTTTGAGTATGTGTACACTTTACACAACTTTACACATATTTTACACAACTTGTTCAAATGGATATAGGCGTACATGGTTAAACCGTGTATTTGTTCCGCCATCTCCCAAAATTCATAATTTTTCTAAAACAAAATATATGCTCATTTGAATTGAAAAGCAACTAAAAAGACTAAATTTCCCGCTCTCTTTAACACTGATGTTGCGAGCTTGATGTGCAGATGGCAAGGTTTGGATGATCACATGACTATTCATGACCTAGAACATGACACGCAGTGTTCCTGACACCACACACGCAGGCACACACATGTATGTACACATACACACATGCATAGCCCCTAAACACACACACATTCACACACACACACACACACACACTCACACACACACACATACACACTCACTCACACACACACACACACACACACACACACACACACACACACACACACACATACTGGCACACACACGTACTTAGGCACCAACACTCACAAACACTCATACACATGCAACCCCCAAAACTCTCTCACACACACGCACACACTCACGCATTCACACACACTTTCTCTGCTATCTGCATTATGCTTATAGCACTAAAAGCCCACAGCCATAAGCTTCTTCCTTGGGCCGTGGGTCCTATGAGGAGCTCTACTCGCAGGCCCGAACCCGTTCACCAGCAGAGAAGCAGAGAATACACACTGTGTGTGCAGAGAAAGGTGACACTACCCTGGCAACCAGCTCCCTATTGTGCTCATGATCGCTTTGTATCTGCAGCTGCAACCCGTGTACACACGATCATGTGTCTTTGATTGTGTCAATATGTGTGTCTGTGTGTGTATGTGTATGTGTGTGTGTGGTGGAGGGGGTGTAAGTGTGCATGTGTGTGTGTGTGTGTGTTGGGGGGTGGGGGGTTTAGTGTGCATGTGCATGTCTATTAATGTGTGTTTGTGTGTGTGTATCAGTGTGTGTGTGTGTGTGTGTGGGGGGGGGGGGGGTTAGTGTGCGTATGTGTGTCTATTAGTGTGTGTGTGTGTGTGTGTGCCTGTGTATATGTTTGTGTCTGTGTGTGTGTGTGTGTGTGTGTCTGTGTGTTTCAATGTGTGTATGGGTGTGCGTACACATGCAGAAAGCCTCAATATTCTACATTATTTACACAATAACTCCTTACTAAATATCATTGACATGCATACACATACACACACACACACATACACACACACGCACAAACATACACGCACACACATACACACACACACACATACGCACTGCCCAGTCATACTTTACTGCTGTCACTAATTGCATTAACTTTGCTCAAAAGTCCAGCTGCCGGCCTGTCCTGCCTTATAAAGACAACTTGACTGTTAGTAGGTCAAAATGATTACACTATCAAGGACATCTAGATAGATACCAATTTACCCATGTTTGCTTCCTAAACAGGCCCTACATCTCTGCCTCATAATGGACACTCATTCATCTCCAGTAAGGTTCGTCCCATAGCACACACACACACACAAACACACACACACACACACACACACTTGTGAGGCATGATACAGAGTTGTACGGAGAAGTCTAAGTCTTTTCAGATGAATAGACTAAAAGCTGTAACCGGGATGGAACACAGTTGATAAGCGGACAATATTTTATCATACATGTCACCGTGATGCAGTCATCATTGGATGGTTGGATAGGAGGCACAGAGGAGGCACAGGCAATGAGGGTAAATGATAAGGGTACATATACATGGCCTGTATAGGATCTGATCTGTATGCAGGGGACCTATGGGAAGGGTAGGGGGAGAGGGAGAGAGAAAGAGGTTGGTTATTCTGACTCAGACACTGCAGTTCACCTGAAAGAAGAGAGGGAGGAAAGAGACAGTATGGAGGGAGAGAAAGGTAAGGAAGGTGAAGGGAAAGAAAAAGAAGACAGAAGGAAGGAAGGAAGGAAGGGAGAGAGAGAGAGAGAGAAAGAATGACAGAATGAAAGAACAAGAGAACAAAACAACAAAACAAAGAAATAAAGACACAAAGATGGTCATAAAAAAGAGATTAACTAAAAAAGAAAGGTAAATAAGGTAAATTATTATTATTTAGGAAAAACAGAAATAAAGATAAAAGAGATAAAGAAGCAGGAGATGAACAGGGGATGGAGAGCGAACCGAAGAACGAACCAAAGAAATAAATATGGAAAGGAAGGAAGAGAGGACAGTGTTTATTACAGTGACATGGTACCTGAATATTTTCAACAGAGCTCTCAGGAGCTTATGGGTAGATCATTCAGCGACAGGCAGTAAATGAGGCACTATAGAGTTGCATTAAATTCTGCAGTCGCGCCGTGACAGTGGGACCAAGATAGAAACACTAAATCTCGCAAGGTTTTTCATCCCAATGGACACTATTTTATCGACACAAAATGTGCATATTGCGACTGCCAGTGTATTGCACTTGATAAAATCATCATGACTTAGTAGCCCTCACGGCACAAATCAATAGAGGGACCGAATGAACGTCAGCCCAGGGGAAGATCTGTCTTAAAAATACGATAATTATATATATATATTCACCCAACAAGCTTCCTCTTCACTTTCTATTCCAACAAAAATGACACACTTTATTTTTCCAAAATAACCATTTATTTCCATACCTAAATCCACCAGAAAATGGACACTTTTTCCAAAAGTGTTAATAGTAATGGATGCTATTAGATTAGTCACTACACTCATCAGCTTTTGATTTTACACACAACTGTGCAATCGGAGCACACACTATTACTCTTGTATCATGAATGGTCCGAATGTTTCCAATGTTGCGCAATAGACCCTTTTCCCAGAGGTGTCACTCACGCCACTAATTATGGGATTGCTACTTTTAGGTACATCTTTTTTTTCCTAGTACATAGGACTGATTTTTAGAACCAAAGTGAGAAGTTAAAATTTGCATATGCATTCCTACTTTAATAATTTGTATTGTATTATATTATTAGATATCATTATTTGAAATTAATATAATAGTTTATATTATTATTTTACACATACATTTCCACATACATTATAATTGTACTTTTTCCTTCATATTCTATCGTTTGTTGTACCTGTTTTTTTATATATTTATATTTTGTTTCATTGTGTGTGCTGCTGTTGCAACTAAATCTCCTCTTGGAAATCAACAAAGTACCCACCTAATCTAGGTTTATCTAATCTAAACTAATCCAATCAAAAGAATCCTCCTTTTGCCAACAGGTTGCCTCAAACCTCAGTCTGTGCGACTTAACCGTCCCGAGTCTGTGAAGAGCAGAGAACAGGGGGGAGGATCCAGGTGTGGGGACTGGTGCTAATTGTGGCGCCATGTCGATACACTCCAAGAGGCTCGTAAAGTCATTTTATTGTCAGAGTATGAATGTCATTCACCCCACCCCAAGAACATCTGCACACACCACAAAGTCACATGCAACATAGAATGAAGTGGTAGATTTATTGACATTATTGGTATGATCTTTTATGAGAGTCAGATTTTTCAAGTTAGTTTTACAGTTGTTAGTAGTTAATCTGTCAAATATTCACTATACAAGCAGTTAGCAGTAGTTAATAAAGTGCCAGGCTGAGAAATAGAATGGGCATACTCAAATATATCTAATCCCCCCCCCCCCCCCCCCCCCCCCCCCCCCCATTAAAAAACATAGGGGGGATTAAACAAATTTGAATACAAAATAGGTTTGGAAAAGGTATGATAAGAACTATGATATATACACAACCAAAAATATGTATGCAAGAAAAACCTTACTGCATAATTTACAATTATTAACGATCACATCAGGTCATTTTTGTCTCAATGAAGAATGTTTTGTGGATGACACTCTCTCCTACCCTCACCATTACTTACCAGTTTATTTCTGTTTAGACAGAGCATCACCTCCAAGCCCCATGAATCCAGAATGACATATACTGAGCTGGGAGTAGGGGTGTATCTCTTTAAGTCTAGCTTCCCTGACAATTTATCCAGACAGACAAAGTTGTTGGCAAGGCTCTGGTACCACCTGGCCACTGGGACAGTCTGACACCTGGCCGCGGCCACTCATGTGATACATAAGTGCCTCAGACTTAAGCCAGATGGTGTAGTAGCGGGAGAGAGACACAGGGAGTAGGAAAGATGGAGAGAGAGAGCGCAGGATAGAGATGGAGAGAGAGATGGAGAGAGAGAGCGAGCTGGAGAGAGAGATATGGAGAGAGACAGAGATGGAGAGAGACAGAGAGAGATGGAGAGAGGGAGAGAGTGGAAGGGAGAGAGATGAGAGGGAGTACGATAGAGACAGAGTAAGAGGAAAAGGGAGGGATAAGTGATAGAGAAAGCGAGCGAGAACTATATAAAGTGAGAATAGGAAGAGAGGGAGAAAGGGGGGGAAACAAGATCACACATGTATAGTCTAGCGCACAATGTCACGCCAAGATCTAGCCACACATGTCAGACCTGCCACATCTACATAGGTAAAGTACATTGCCACACAAATAATTCATGAAAGCCAGACGTAAGGCGGAGGATTTACATGCATGCATGAATGCAAACACACACACACACACACACACATATATACACATTCACGGCTTAACACACAAAACAAACAGTATGCACACACACACACACACACACAGCACACACTCACATACACACACACACACACATGCACACACATCGGCAGGTGTCCAATAGACCCCTTGCTGATTGGTTCCCTATAGAATGGATGCATATTGGCCGTATCATGTTTTTGTTTCTACTAATGAATCTGACAATCCATTTAAAAAATGGAGAGTATAAAAAACAGATATCACTTTTTTTCAGCTGACCAAGGCCAACCATGCTGACTGGGAAACCTCCAGGCATTTTTTGGAAGCATCACTTTCTCATCGACAGAACCTAGAAACTCCTCAGGGTATGTATGGCTCCAGAATACAGTGTGTGGGGCCGTATAAAGAAGCACACATACACACACACACACACACACACACACACACACACACACACACACTCCCACAGTGTGCAGGGCACACTGTGGGACATTCCTTTACTTGGAACTAAAACGACATGAGCCTCCGGACTTGGAGCCAGAATGATGGAGAGAGAGAGAGAGAGAGAGAGAGAGAGAGAGAGAGAGAGAGAGAGAGAGAGAGAGAGAGAGAGAGACAGAGAGAGAGAGAGAGAGAGACAGAGAGAGAGAGAGAGAGAGAGAGACAGACAGACAGTCAGAAAGACCTTCCAAAACACCATCTTCATAAGCAGACATCACAAAACAAAGAAGACGACAGGTCAGACAGCTGGACAATATGGCATCTTCATAAACAGACATTTAACAAAGGGGACCAAGGCAGACAGACAAATGGAGCGTGTTATGAAGACTGAGGCGCAGGTTTTTGAATGCTTGATGACACATTTCTTTCATACTCTGAGCAAACGGGCCGCTCATCATAGCCAGATACAAAGCGTCAGGCCGCATGACTCATCTCATTTACTTCTGTTCCTCCCACCCATTGTCTTTTGAAATTGCATGGCACATAAATCACGTGGACGTCTCTTTGTATTGAGTGTGAGCATGCGCACAAACAGACACAAACACACACACTCATACACACATACACAGACACACAAACAAGCACGCACACACAGGCACGCACACACAAACAGGCACACACAAACAAGCACACACACACACATGCACTCACACACACACATACACAAAGAACCACACAAGCAGGCAAACACACACACACAGACACACACATATAGACAAAGGCACACACACACATTCAAAAACTCATACCATATGCTCTAAAACAAGAGAAAAACTTTGTGCCTCACTTCGATTTCAAACCAAAACCGGTGACGATAAAGAACAGCTTTTGAGTAACTCAGATCTCACACAGTTCTCTGTCTTAAGATAAGTGTGTTTTGAAGTATTCATCTCTCACACTCCTATTTCTGAAGGTTAGAATTTTTTTATTTGGAAAGTAGGTGCTGATGGCTCCTACCAAAGCCCCTTGAATGATGTTCAGTTTGGCAGTTGTGGGTTAAAGTAAAACAGTGCGATCCGAACAGCCTGCCTTGGGGCACACCAGTGTGACTTGAGGCAAGGCTAGGTCCACCGTCAAATGTTCTGGGACTTAATACATATTCCTGACGGATGGGAAACAGGGGGGGGGGGGGGGGGGGGGGGGGGGTGAGTGACAGGAAATATAGAAAGTAATTGTCTATCTTGACTTGCAAATGTCTAGATACTGACATTTACTTATAATAATTGGTGTATTATTATTATAATATAGATATATGTTATAATAAAAAATAAATATCAAATATATCAAAAATATACAATTAAATTGGTCAAAACGGCATTATTGGGACTATCTCTTTAACACATATTGGTCACCATCTGAAGTTTTTATTGCGAAATAGTTGGTGGATGTGCCGTGAATTTCTGTTTGGGATCTTTGACGTGGCCTGGTTTGGACCCACTGGTATAGAGATAGAGGGAGAGACAGGGAGGACGTTTTTGACACCATGTTGACTTCCTGTAATAATGCCAACACATCATCTATCTCCCCCTCTCTTTTTTCTGTAGCTCTCTCTCTACCTCCCCTACTGCTCTTGCACTGGCTTGCTCTCCATGTCTAACTCTCTGTCTTCCCTCTCTCTGGCTGTCTCACTCTTGTTCTCCCTCTTTCTCTCTGTATCCCTCACTCTAAACGTATCTCCCCTCTCTCTCTGTCTGGTTCATTTCCTTTGTCTCTCATTCCCACCTTCCTCAGATGTGTTAATTTGCAACTCCCCCCGCCTCCCCCCTCCCTGGACCCTCTCGACCAATCACTCACTCCCCCGCTAGTAATGGACAGCGTACATTGGCCCCTCCTATTATTCCCCCATGGGGGGGCCTGACGGATGCCTTCTGAATATGATTGTGAGGGAGAAAGCAAGAGAGAAAAAGGGGGAGAGTGGAGGAATATGAAATAACAGGGAGACGTCTGGGGCCATTAATGTTTGCCTGCAGATTCAGAGGAAAAGCTGCCAGGGAGAGATAGTGGATGGATCGATCCATCAATGCGCTTGCGGGGGGATTTGGTTTAGCGGTCCGGTCCAGGGGAGCGGGAGTAGTCCCGGTATTTTTCCGTTTGCGGTGAGATGGAAAGGGGCATTCCTACACAGGAGCGTTTATCATTACTATGTGACCGGATCGGACGGTGGCTCTTTAAAAATAGAGAAATGATGGATGAAGCTATTTTTAAATATAAAGGCCAGAGTCATTGGTGGATAAAGTCAAGTGGTCTGCAAGGCTGCAGAATTGCCTCAAACAGCTGAATATATAGAGTGTGTGTGTGTTTACCCTTTTGAGTCTCTGGACTCCACCTTCTTTGCGTCTTGCTGTGCTGTTCAGCTCTTTATCTGAAACACTCTTTCCCTCTCCTCTCTTTCATTCACTCTCTCTCTGTCTCTCTCTCTCTCTCTCTCTCTCTCTCTCTCTCTCTCTCTCTCTCTCTCTCTCTCTCTCTCTCTCTATGTCTCTCTCTCTCTCTCTCTCTGGCACCAGAGTACTTCAATCCTAATAAATTACACCCAGTAAGTAAAGAATAAAAGATGCAAAGGTGTGTATCCTGCTGGCATCACCTGTGGGTTTACATGTGGTTTAAACATATCTTGCAGATTGGATGGAGCTTGGAGTCATTGAATAGTAAAATGTGTAACAGCATGTAATGAAATAGTACTGTAGCACCCTGCTGTTTTAATGCAAACATTGTGTATGTGCAAATGTGGCTTCTTGTGTTTGTTGTGTTTTATGAATGATTGAGTATGTATGTGTGTGTGTGTGTGTGTGCTTGTCTGTGTGCTTGTCTATGTGTGTGTTTGTAATATGGGACTGATTAGTGACTGAGTATTTATATGTGTGTGGGTAAGTGTTTGTATGCATGATTTGTGTCTCTGCGTGTCTGTGGGTATGAGCGACACACACACAAACACACAAAAACACGCACACACACACACACACACACACACACACACACAAACACGCACAAACACACGGTCAACTGTGATGGTGAGTTACTGGTCACTAGTCCTAGATCACACTGCAGTGTCCTATGAATCAGACCTGCCCTTGACCACCATGACAACTGATTCACATCTGACTCTTCCTCTCTCGCCTCTCATCCCCTACCTCTCTCACTCAAATGGTCTCTCTCTCACTTTATCTCCCCCCTCTGTCTCCTCTCTCTCCCTCCTTTCAACCCTATCTCTCTCACCATATGTTCCTTCCTCCCGCTCTCACTTCATCCCACCTCTCTCTTTACCCCCCTCTCTCTCCCTACCTCTCATGCAGTCGTGCTATCTGATTGGCTATGCAAAGGCAGGGTCTTGTTCATCTCCCTCTCATTTATCTATGGGAGAGGCTATTGATCAATGCCACAGAACAGATGGATAGGACTAATACAGACAGATGAAATAAAGGCAAGAGGTGGTCCGTCCCATATATAGATCTACTGTTCTAGATAATAAGGAAAGTCAGGCTTTCCCGGAGGAAACCAATTCCTTTAAAATAGCATTTTGTATGCCTAGTGAACGTACCCGGACGAGAAATGTAGCCAATTAATTTAACAGGCAAAAAAAACTAACAGATCGAGATCACACATATAAACATAAATATACAATTTGTAAGGGTAGCTCCATCCATACATTTGTCAGGCAAATGAAAATGTAAATTCAGAGTTACCATTGGTTTCAGTATGAAACAAACTAGACAACACATCAGGATCCAATTAAATAGATTGGATTCCGGAGCCAATGAAATCGCTAGAAATCGGGAGGCAATCTAATTGCTACATATCCGGAGCCAATCAAATTATTACAATTCGGAAGCCATTCAAATTGCTATAAATCCGGAGCCAGTCAAATTGCTACAAATCCAATCAAATCGTTACACACACAAGAAATAACATTGGTACTCTGATGTTGGAACAATTGGTGTGATTTGGTTTAATAGTTAAGCAAGAGCGGCATATTCTTCCCTGATGAACAATTTGTTCAAACCAAAATATTGCCCTCCTACGCTGTAGTATTGAATGCCTTCATTACTATGGAGTAGTAGTTCAGCTGGACATTTAGACTTTAGAATTATTTTTCAAATGCATAATAGATTCTTACATTAACAAGGTGATTAATGTTATATATATTTTTTGCCATTTAAAATAGTAACATACCTTCTAATAATAATTATTACACATGCAAGACTTTCAATAGTAACAATAAAATAACTGCAGTTTAGTCATTTGAGGGGACACTTTTATCCTAGGCAATTTACATTGAATTCAGATTTGGATTGAGACATTAATGACTCCAGCAGGTATTGAACAAGGCATCTGGCACAAGGATGCCCACAGGTAGATTACAGAAACCTTGAGCAGGTAGTCAAACACACTGTCCGCTAGACCATCCTGCCTCATACTGCTATTAGTACTACTAGTACTATGACTAGCACTACTCCAGGTATCTTTGTTCTGGTACTATCTTAGCTGAAGGACAGCGGGTTAATCAGATGGCACTAATCCAGCATTCACTGCTGCCCTCTCAGACACTCCTATCAGTGAAGATGTTGAGTTACCCTTCTCTCAATCTCTCTCTCTCTCTCTCTCTCTCTCTCTCGCTGTCTATGTTATATCTCTCTCTCTCGTTCTCGCTCTCATTCTCTCTCATTCTCTCTCATTCTCTCTCTCAATCTCTCTCTCGTTCTCGTTCTCTCTCTCTCTGTTTCTCTCTATCTTTCTCTCTCTCCCTGCAGTCTCCCTGCAGTATCCCTGCAGTGTATGGGTTTGAAGGCAGAGGATCTCCCCTGGATTCCCTTGGACATGGGTGAGTCATGCTGAGAATAGGGACAGAGAGAGTGAGAGAGAGAGAAAGAGAGAGGGGGGGGGAGAGCGTTGGAGGGTGTCAATGATAGAGACAGATGGGGCGTCAACAAAAGAGAGAATATAAAACAGAGAGTGAGAGAAAGAGATAGAGAAAGATAGAGAGACAGAACGAGAAGAGAGAGAGACACAGAGGGAAAGAGAGAGAGAGAGAGAGAGGGCTAAAGTGTGACAGAGGAGGCAAGATAAAACATCATACAGCACGTCAGATGAGAGTGAGACATAAAAAGGTACAGCATGGAAAAAAGAGAGAGGAAGAGAAAAAGAGGATTGGAAAGAGAGAGATGAGAGAGGGGGAAATAGCAAGAGGAATGGCAAGAGAGCGGGAGGGAGCGAGATAGAGAGAAAGGAATGGACAGAGGGAAGGAGGGAGGGAGGGAGAGAAAGAGAGGTGAGGGGGTGCAGCAGGCCTCTCTGCCTGGCTGACTCCCTCTTCATCCTGCAGTCCCTGCACACTCTCCTCTTCCTCAGAACTTGTGCATGCTTCCCGGGGCCAGGGCCACAGAGATGGAGGGAACAGCAGAGGAAAAGGAGGGAAAGGAGAAGGCAGAGGAGGGAGAAAGAGAGAGCAGAGGGAGTTCTGATGGAGGCAAAACAACGCCCATGCATACCAAGAGAAAGAGAGAGGGGGAGAGAGAGAGAGTGCAGGAAATTATTCTCAGAGAGAGTGTGAGAAGGAGACAGAGGGCAAAGGGAAGTTATGGTTATGACACTCCTGCCTTGTTGTTGAGCTGGCAGTGTTTCTGTCGATACACATACATACACACACGGGTGCACACAGACACACACTTTCATTAATATTCCATTGAAAATATCCGTCAATATTTACCCTGAAAATGAATGCCATCATAAACAGACTTTGAAGTACTTACTTTTTCAAGTGCATTTAGTCCTTCCGTTCTGCCAATGGTTCATATAAAGATTCTCCTTTGTATGAGTGCTGGTTCACACAATTATAGTATCATTTATTTATTATATATATATTGTATATATATATACACCGCGGCGCGGTGCACTACAGGGAAGGAGAGAGGGTAGAGGTTGAGACCCAGGCAGTCCAGCCACACATAATGATGGGACTGCCAGAGGGCGAGAGAGGAAGTTACAGACAGAGAGAGAGAGAGAGAGAGAGAGAGAGAGAGAGAGAGAGAGAGAGAGAGAGAGAGGAGGGAGACTTCTTAAAGTGAGCTTCTAATTGATTTGGCTTCCCCCCTAATCCCTGCCGGAGTGAGGAGCGAGTGATTGAAGCATCTGCGTTCTCCCTCCCCTGGGACTTTTTGGGCGACGACAGCAGCGGCGGCGAGGTCATTGACGTGGAGCCAGGAGATCCTGCTGTGTTTGGTTTTTAACAGCGCGGGATTGGTCTCCTGCTGGCTGACAGCGGTGCGTCTGATTGGACACGGTGATCACTTGAGTGATCTATCATCGACTGTACTGTGTGTGTGTGTGTGTGTGTGTGTGTGTTGTGTGTGTCTGTGACAGTGAGTCGTTCTGATCTGTCATCATTGTGCCCAGTGCCAGGTTTGTAATGTGTATATGGGTGGATGCATGTGTTTCTGAGTGACGTGTGTGTATTTCTGTGTGTGTGTGTTTGTAAGTCTGTGAAAGCAGGTGTGAGTTATTTGAGTCTAACATAGCTTTAAAGTGTGTGTGTGTGTGTGTGTGTGTGTGTGTGTGTGTGTGTGTGTGTGTGTATGTTAACATGACATTATGTCGTGTGCCCACAGCCCATCACAACGCTAACGAGGGCAATGACTAATGGCGCTAAAAATGAGAAAGTGGGTCCCTTTGGATAAAAGCCTTTGTAAACAGCACGATTCACGCATGTTGTTATAGCCGTCGACAACTATAATATAGATTTTCACACTTCTGCCTGACGCCTCCAGTGGTGTAAACAGATTTAGACAAACGGAGAGTCCAACCCGATTCCTCTCTGGCAGCCAAAGCAGAACATTCACGGACCCAGGCGGAAGAAGCAGCCGCTCCTCTTGACATTATGAGGCTAAGCACAAAAGAAACACATATTGGGTCTTAGCTCTGAACTCATATTGGAATGTGACCATGAAAGACATTTATAATCTGCTCAAACCCAAATCATATTAAGTCCCCTTAATGTATTTTCTCCACCCTGCCTAGAGTCAGAGGATCGGGGGAGCATTTTTTAAATGGAAAACTTTTCCCCTCTTTTAAAGCTTTTTCCGGCTCAAGAGAGAGGAGAGATGCGAGAGAGATTGGAAAAGAGAAATGGAGAAAGACGGAGAAGGGTGCTGTAAGGAAAGAAAAACGGGAGAGATGGATGGAGAGAGCGAAAGAGAGTGAAGGAGAGAAAATGGATCCCAGAATGAAATGTCTTTCTCATCCAGGGGATTCTTTTCAGAAAGAAGAGAATGAAACTTTACAAATACAAAACACATGAGTGCATCTCTCCACCTTGTCTGAATGGGTCAACATAAGGAAAAAATAGCCACCTGAACAGGGAAGCCAAACAGGATGCTACCAGAAGACATACACATACACACACACACACACACACACACACACACACGGCAAGATACTGTTGGTTCATCCCGTAACGCACACAGACACTCCCCCTCCCGGAAACCCTCCCATTCCCTCTACCCAAGGCCGTCCCCAAGGTAAGATGTATGTACAGTATGTGTATGTCTGTGTGTGTGTGTGTGTGTGTGTGTGTGTGTGTGTGTGTGTGTGTGTGTGTGTGTGTGTGTGAGAGCGTGTGTGTGTGTGTGTGGGAAGTCGGTCAAGAGACACAGAAAGACACTGAGGAAGAGAGGAGCGAGCGAGAGAATGTCTGGTGCTCAATACTTATGAGGGTTGCATAACGCACACATAACATGAGGAGGGGCCGTGGTTCTGTTCATACATACGATGGATGAACAGTGGTGTGGTGCCTCGTACCTACTGTAAACAGATTAAATTACATCTTAAAATATCTTACAATATCCGACATAACCCAACTGATAGTATTTAACATCATTTATGTCGTTATTTTCATTTATATTCATTCAGATTTGTATAATCATAAACAAAGTGTGTATATATGCAAAATAGAGATGTCTGTATCTTAGCTAGGTTTTTCTTGTATGCGTTTTTTTCTCTATAACATGAGTTCACTTCATAACTGCCTTGTGTTCAACTTCAATTCTTATCCAGGTACAGTGTTTTACCTTCCAATGTTTATGTTCAAAAGAAACAATCTGAAACTTAGCCGTTTGCTATTTGCTTTTAATCTCTGAGCCTCATCTGATACCCATCTGTCTTTGATACAATAACACTTTACAAACTACTACTGGGAATCCATAATCAATATCCAATATCTCCTCCTCATCTCCAGAAATATGTTACGAAAAGGTCGCAATATTATCAGTGTACTCTTATAGACTGTTAATATTACTCCAGCGATCAATAGCTCTACATTCTGCTCAAACTGACTGGCAGCTGATTATAAAAAGAAATTGCAACTATTTTGCTCTCGTCGCTACCGCGGTTGTGGCACAAAATTTGCACCAGTTTACATGCTTTTTCCAAAACATGGGGATCACATAGGGATTGGTAATAAAACATAGCTTACAGGTTTGTAGCATGTAACTGTATCTACAGTGCCTGTGATGCTAGATGTTGTGCTAGCTAACAGTATAACGGGCCAGAACGACAATCTGCTTGTGGAGATATTCAGAAAATAGAACAAAAGCAGATAAAACTGTAATCTCTGTAATGACAGAAACGGCTTTTTGGTCCCCATGGAAACGGATGAAGGTCGCTAAGCTCCCGATTGTCCTGGCGTGAACCAAGCTTACAAAATGGCTGATAGAGGGTAAAAGGGGAGAGACTAGGAAACAATACTACAGTCCACTTTCTTAAGTCAAAGTACCATGCTATAGCAGACAAATATTACAACAATAAAAAATTTCAAAAAGTCACAATCTTTCTGTGGAGAACGATTTATTACCCAAAAATCAACCGATTTTATGTGTTCTAACACACAAAAACCCATAGCCTATTCAAAACATACTGCAATTGATATTCTTTACAAATAGCAGTAGCATTTCAGGAATTACACAGATCCTTAAGTAACAATGTCAGACAGAAAGGACGATGCTACCCATACACCTCAGTCATTCAGTGAGGAAGACCAAAGAGAAGAGACCACAGTAGTCACAAGGGGATGGAGAGAGACGTAGAGAAATGAAAACGGAATACCCCAAACAAACAAAAAAACACAGAGAGAGGAGGATAGAAGGAAGATGGAGAAGAAAATAGTTTCTTCTGGGTACTTGAGAGAAGTATTAGCGTCTAGTGTTAGTCCTTGACCTGGAATTAATTGACGTGGCGATGTCATTAATCTCGTTGAGGTCGTTGTGCGCCTATCTCTTCCCTTTGTTATCTGAGTTGCCGGCACCTTAGCCATTATTGGCCGCTTCATTCACCATCGTCCACCTTATTATTCACAAGAAAGGGCCCGTTAGATTGAGCTATGCTGTCCGCTCTTTTTAATCGGATAAACACGAGGCGACCAGGATTACAAACACACATACATTACTGCCTTTTGCGGTTCATCCGTTGTTAAATTTGCTCAAGCTTGGATGAGGTAAATTTAATTTGGAAAGTCAGTAGGCACTGTATCAACATATTTGTTACCGTCCTCTCGTACAAACACAGGCACACACGCATACACACACACACACACACACACACACACACACACACACACATATACACACTTACACGCATACACAAACACACTCTCACACACAAACACAAACATTCATACGCATGCACATGCATACACTATCATCATTGATTGGGTGTCAGCCTCACAATCAATAATCAATAATCAACATACAAACACATCCACCCTTACATACATTTACGTCTGCGCATACACACACATGTAATTAATAAAGTACATATGACATGGTCAAACACACACACACACACTATGTATGTATGTGTGCCTACACATACATACACAAATATGTGCATAAACACACACACATACCATATGCACTTAATGTCTCATGCAGCAGTAGCATATGTTATGTAAGAAAGCCACATCAGACGTGATCTCTCTCTCTTTCTCTCTCTCTCCTTTCTCTCTATTACTTTTGTGCTCTCTCTCTCCCTCATTCTCTTTCTATGCATTCTATTTCTCATTTGAATATGGGCCTGTGAAGTCCTTTGAGGCTGTAATCGGGATAAAAGGATATATAAATAAAGTTGACTTTGACTCTCTCTCTCTCTCTTTCTCTCTCTATCTGTTTTCATTCTCCTTCATTCTGTCCTGAATATATATACCCTCAGTCTAACACCCTTTTATTTCAGTTAGTCATTTTTGCTTTGTCTATCTTCATCCCTTGTCATGTTTCAGTTGCCTCCCTCTGTCTCTCTATCCTGACTTACCACCCTTCCCCTCCCACTCTCTCTCTCGTGCTCTCTCTCTCCAGCTCTTACTCTCTCTATCTCTCTTGGTCTGTATTCATCACTAATACCGTGTAGGAATCAGCAGTTTATTCTGCATCTGAAAGCTCCCTACATGTTCTCCACCCTCCTGGACGAAGTGAGGAGGAGGAGGAAGAGGATGAGGAGGAGGAGGAGGAGGAGGAGGAGGAAGAGGCAGAGGGTGGCAGCAACACGAATACTACTCCTCAATAGACCTCTCCACACCATGTCCGAATCTGTGACATTTATGGTTTCTTAAAGTGAACGTGAACGTGAAAGTGAAAGTGTATAATTTCAATGACACATGCCATGAAAAATCGGTCACAGGGCAGGATAATATGTCAGATTGAACTATTCACCATATTAATGATGGTTAAGCAGATCACAACCTGCTCCATGGGTTTAAGTGTGTGTGTGTGTGTGTGTGGGGGGGGGGGGATGCTGCTTTTATGAAATGCTTTCACAAGGCAGACAAATCACAAACATGCTAAGCAAAACGTCCAGAAGTCAAAATGTACTCATAAAGCAGGAGCACATTACTGAAATATTTAATAGCACACAAGTCATTGCCATCCCCTGTCGCATAAGCACTGGATTACTGCATTTACCCCCAGGTTCAGCATGTAAACCGGAACAGATATCATTAAGTCACCGTGGTCTAAAATCCTATTGATGAAATAGCTCATAAAGAAGTTGGCTTGCTTGTACAGGATAGTCTACTCTTTTGGGTTAGGGTGTTTGACCCCAGACTGAACGGTTCTAGGATTCTAACCGCAATGTCAATCCCTGAGCAAGATTCCTAACCTCGTCATACCTGCTCCTGAATGACATGTATCCCAAATCCCCCGCCTGGGATTAACAAAGTACATCCAATTTTATGTATCTTAATTCACTGTAAATCGCTCAGATTTGCATCCGCTTAATAGTAAATTAAATTGATATGTGTGTGTTTGGATGTCTGCTGTGCCAAGTTGACATAGCCACACTATGTTTGCACAAGATTTACTTGGGGGTGGAATGAGCTTTAGTAGATTTCCCATGGTGCCATGGGCATGTGTTATTGTAAAGAACAGGATTTAAGATGGGATTTATCTCCTAAACACTCCTGATTTATTTCTTTAGCGGGGGTTTTAAGGCTTAGACGCACTCACGTTCTGCTCATTAACGCTGTTGTTCGATCTGATTGGTTTCAGGACAGCAGACTGGGATTTGGAGAAATAGGACACAAAATACTGGATTTGTGTCACCGATCTTTGGCTGGTGGTTACTCGACCCGCATGCCCGCATGCATGTCTGTGTGGGTAGGTGACACTTAGTGTGTGTGTCTCTGTGTATGTGTGTGTGTGTATCTTTGTGTTTGTCAGTGTGAAAGAGAGAGAGCTAGAGAGCAAGACAGAGACATAGAGAGAAACAAGAGTGTAACAGCATGTGTATGGATGTATGTGTGTGTGTATGTGTGTGTGTATGTGTGTGTATGTGTGTGTGTGTGTGTGTGTGTGTGTGTGTGTGTGTGTGTGTGTGTGTGTGTGTGTGTGTGTGTGTGTGTGTGTGTGTGTGTGTGTGTGTGTGTGGAGTCCTCTGTACATCTGGGGTACCCCTGTGGGTATGCACAGTGTCTGGCTAAGCTCCTTGAGCAGCATATAACCCCATGATCAGCTCAGTGGGGGGTCCAGGACCAATCCCACCCTGCTCTCTGTCTCCATGGCCCACCGGTCAGCCCCTCCAAGGAGGAGAAGATAACTCCAAATTACATCCACATCCAATGTAATAATAATAATTCATTTGATTTTGATAGCGTTTTACACCATGACCAAAGGTTAAGGTACTTTACATGTGGGAGACAAATGAATACAATTGTTTAAAAAGACAATTAAACAGAAAGAATAAAAATGTATAAACATTATTGGTAAAAAAACACAATAACAACATGATATTAGCATAGCATTATATTAGCTTACATTTGGATTAACATGAAGAGTGGCCATAGTGCTTTAACAATGACTTAATTATTTGATAACTCAATCGATAGAAAGTTAACAGTTCCTTTTGTTATGGTTCAGTCACTCACTCAAGTAAAACCACTCATACATACATATGCTGCATATGGCTTCATATTTTTCTTTCTATTTTAGAGCATTATAAAATGTATATTTTATGTATTCATTATAATATTTTGATCCACCTGATTATGACCTTACTAAAGGCTTCAGAAACACCATGAATAACATTTGACAGGCTAAATGATCAATCCATTCAAACAAGACATTAACAATGAAAAAGGAATCAACTCACACAAAGTGGCTCTTGAGTTTTTTTCTTGTCCACTTGGCAGACAAAGCCAGCAAGCCTTTCTTTAGTTGTAACTCATATCCAAACACACACACACACACACACACACACACACACTCAAACACACGCACACTCACACACACACACACGCACACACACAGGAACCCACACAGACACACACACACACAGACACACACAAACAAATACACACACAGGCACACACAAACACACAAAGATACTTTAGTTATTCTTGAATTACTGTGGACGTCTAGCACAGAGCGGTGTCAAGCTAGACTTGATGAGTCACGCGGGTCTCTTTACTGTAATGGCTGCCAAGAGGGGTATTTATATCCCCGATCCCATCAGGTGAACTGCTACCCTGAGTAACTTTAAGACAGGTTATATAAGAGGGCGCCGCTTATATCTCACCTTATCCATTTTCCCCTTGACTAACAGCCAAACAAGGTAGTAAATGGAGGGCATTTAATATTTGTTGTAAAGTGAAATATTGTTAGAAAATAACAGATGGTGGGGAATGAGAAGCCCATGGATAGCAGAATTATAATTTTCGTTTTTATATATATTCTATTATATATTATTTTTTTTCAAAAGTGACAGTGGCAGTTGGTTTGTCAGTCCCTCTACACAAAGGAAATTACGGTAATATTCTCCCTCTCTCTCTCTCTCTCGCTCTCTCTCTCTCTCTTCCATCCCTCTTCTCTTGCTCTCTCTCTCCCCTCCCTTTTCTTGTTCCTCTTAAAGGGACTTCCTTCCTTTCGTGTCCGGAGAATTCTCTAAGGCACCATCACACACTTGTGTGAGAGCATTATTCAGGCCACTTTTCTTTTCAGCACAGTACTACTGTATCACTGCATAATATTCTCCCCCAACCCTCTCTATCTCTCTCAGTATCTGTCAATCTAACTCTCTCTCTCTCTCTCTCTCAGTCTCCGTCTCCCTTGCTCTCTCTCACTCAGTCTCCATCTCTCTCTCTCTCTCTCTCTCTCTCTCTCTCAGACTGTCACTCACTCACTCTCTCTCTCTCCCCCTCTCTCTCTTTCTCTGACTCTCACTCCATCTCTCTCAGTCTCTCTTGCTCTCTCTCTCTCTCTACCTTTTATCTCACACACACGGGGGAAACCGTTGCCCATCTATTTCCATGGACTTAGGGGTAGATGCACAAAAATACACTTTGCAGGGCGGTGTGTGTGTATGTGGGGAGGGGGGGGGGGGTATTGGGCCAATCCACAGCAGTAGTGTGAAAGATGACCGAGAGAGTCGCCGTGGTTTCTGTTCTGGCACCCAAACAAACCCTTGTAGTACAACATTCTGGGCAGCCCTCCAGGGACCAAGCCTCTCCTACTTGTGAGTGCTCACAGAGTGTGTTTGTGTGTGTGTGTGTGTGTGTGTGTGTGTGAGTGTGTGTGTGTAAGCGTGTGTGTGGGTGGGTGGGTGTGTGCTTGTGTGTGTGTGTGTGTGTGTGTGTGTGTGTATGTGTGTGTGTGAGTGTGGGTGTGTAAGCATGTGTGTGGGTGGGTGGGTGTGTGTTTGTGTGTGTGTGTGTGAGTGTGGGTGTGTAAGCATGTGTGTGGGTGTGTGTGTGTGTGTATGTGTGTGTGTGTGTGTGTGTGTGTGCATGTGCATCCACAAGAATCAACAGAAGCACACTTTCAGCTGGAGGCTTGATGGAACTATTGTGGTGGATCGCCAGGGTTTTAAAATAACAGTCGCTGTGAGGCATAAGAGGAGAGGTTTAACGTTTATATAAATGGCTGTCCTTTGAGTTGGTCTAGTTCAGTTTGTTATTATTATTTTATTTTTTGCGATGTCATAATAGGTTCAACTCTCCCAAACGACAAGGTGGGAGATGTTCAATATTGTAAACTTTAAAGTTGAACAGGAAGACATAATTTCTTTCATTGAATGCATCACTTTTAAATGTGTTTATAGCCTCGCCTGTGTATGGTTATAAGTGTGTTTGTGTGAGTGTGTACAAGTGCGTGCGTGTGTGTATGTGTGTATGTTTGTGTGTGTGTTTATGTATACAAGTGTGTGTGTGAGTGTGTTTGTGCAAGTATACAAGTGTGTGTGTGTGTCTGTGCGTGTATATGAGTGTGTGTGTGTGTGTGTGTGTGAGTACGAGTGTGTATGTGTGTGTATGTATGCGAGTGTGTATGTGTGCATATGTGTGTGCCTGTATACAAGTGTATTTGTGTGTGTGTGTATGTGTGTTTGTGTGCATGTATACGAGTGTGTGCATGTGAGTACGAGTGTGTGCATGTGTGTCTGTCTTTGTGTGTGTGTACGCGTGTGTGTCTATGCACCTGCGAGTGTGTGTATGTATGCACATGTCTGTGTGTGTGTGTGCGTGTGTGTGTGTGTATAGGAGTGTGTCTGTGTGTCTGAGTATCGCTTCCTGCTGTGTTTCCTGATCAATCTCTGTACTTCGTCAGGATGAGGTCATGACTGCTTCTTCCGCCGCCCGGCCCCCAGGGGCCCCTGCTCTGCTCCGGCCCCCTGTATCACGTCATTACCCTGTGCTCTGAGTGGATGGCTAAGCACCAGACCCATCACCCCTGTTATGCCAGGAAACCAGGCTCCTCGCTCACTGATTCTTTAGCTCGCTCTCTCATCCGTCGAGGCGGCACATTTGATCAAAATTGACGATCAGGTTCCGCTGAGAGTTGATCAGGAAGTGGCTGATCGCATCATTCTAGTACTATTTAATTTTTAAAACCATTTAACAGATTTAGCAACATTGAATTCAGATACATTAAATGTAGGTACGATTCAAAACTAAACAAACAAAAATGTCTCCTCCCTCTCTGCACCCTCCCTCCCTACGTTTCGCAGCCATTGACAAGTGCTGCATTTCACACACCGGGGCTTGACAGGCAAGATGGATTCCCTGAAACAATCCCAGAAGAGATGCCCTGATTGTTCAGAGAGGAGCATGGAGCGGTCTAACATCTAAATTGGCTCACAGAGGCAGTCAACTCGAAACATTCTCGAAATATTCTCACAGTGCATTTCACTCACTAATGACTGACAGAGGGCTACGGCATTTCTATCAAACTACACTCGAACAATAGCTCCTAAATCTTGCCTTGAGCAGGTAGGGGCGAGGGTATCTTGCTCAAGGATGCCTACATGTAGGTTGTGTACATTGGAGATCGAACCCAGTACCTTTTGACTGTCACTCCTTTCAGCCCCCCTACACTCACACACACAATTATTTCATCAGGACTTGCCTCTAGTGAACAAAGCGTTTTGTGAGTCAGAATGAACTGCAAAGGAGTAGTTGCCTGGTTCTTCTTCTTCAGCTTTTAAGTGAATCATGATCAAAATCGTCCACGCACATACACACACATACACACACACACACACACACAGCCCTCTGCGACAAGTTGTTGCACCACATCCACATGCCTCCACGCAAAGCATTGCTCGACTCCCTCCTCCCCCACCCCCACCATGACTGTGATTAAATCCAGGAAGCAGTGTTATCCTGAAATATCGATATGTCGCCTCACATCCGTATTAACCTTTCAGGCAACCCCCGGTTTACCAATGATGACAAATAAACCACCAGTCGGAATCAATACAAGCAAGCCACAGACTGTGTTTTGTTCAGTGTCAAGTCCTGAAATGCGACCAGTTCACACACACCACCCGGCACAGCAACACAGAGAGATCTCAACGCCTCACATGCCTGGAATTATGTGACCAGACATGTGCTCCCGGAGCCCCGAAGATACACAAAAACTCCCCCAATGTGATTGTCTCCACTTCAGTGGAAAGACTAATGAAGTAGGCTGCTTACCCAGGAGCCATTCACATCAGAACCACAACCATGATGGATACTTGTGTGTGTGTGTGTGTGTGTGTGTGTGTGTGTGTGTGTGTGTGTGTGTGTTTGTGTGTGTGTGCATGTGTGTGTGTATGTCTGTCTGTCTGTTGTGTGTGCGACTGTGTCAGTCGGCTTGTGTGTTTGAGATGTGTGACTGTCCATTTTCTCAACTGTATGTTTGTGAATGTGTGGGGTGTGTGTGTGCGTGCATGTGTAAGTATGAGCTTGTGTGTGTGTGCATGCATTTGCATGTGTGTGTGTGTGTATATGCACGTATGTGTCTGCGTGCATGTGTGTGCATGCAGGTGTGAGCGTGCGTGTGTGTGTGTGTGTCTGCGTGCATGTGTGTGTATGCAGGTGTGAGCGTGCGTGTGTATGTGTGGGTGTGTCTTTGAGTGTGTCTGTGTGATGTACTGAGCGTTGAAAAACCACAGAATCTGTTTGAAATCAATAAGAGCTCCTGTTTGAAGTAGCTAGTGGCTAGAGAGGATGATGCCTCCATAGCAGTCAGGGGTCAGCAGTAATCAGCAGAGCTGTGTGTGTGTGTCTCGTTGAGGAAGAAAACGCTAACACGTTAACACACATACACAATGAGGAAACGGCCACACCACATTAACAACCGTGTGTGAACGCCTATGCTACCACTCAGCATGTAATCTATAAAAGTCGTTTGATGTGCTATTAACGCCAACGGAAAATCCATAGGCATGTGTAAATAATAACTACCCCTCTAAATGCCGCACAGAAGCCACATACAACGTTGGCTTCCTAGGGAACACGGTGGTCACATGACCCACTGAAGGTAGTTGACGCGCTGGCATATGTATTCGCTTGAGGTAGAGTGCTCTCTCCACCTTGTCGTGTAGTTACTCCAACGTTATATACTCTGTCTAGCTAGTTAAATTATGCTGCAATACTTTTCAATTGCTCGATAGTGGGCTACTACAGTGCAAGCTAACAAAGCAGCAAGGGCAGAGGAATGCATTTTTTACTATTCATTTTGATTAACTATTGATAATCCCCTTCCACAGACGAGTTACAATGATTGGTTTTGCCATGAAATGACACTTCATCAGTTATGCCTCAAATTGATCAATCGAGTTGAGCGTTTTGAATTTTGTAATAACTTCAAACGTATAAAAAGAATGATGAATCAGTTACAAGACTCTTCTTGATCCGTGTGTGTGTGTGTGTGTGTGTACATGTGCATGTGTGTGTGTGTGTACATGTGCATGTGTGTGTGTGTGTGTGTGTGTGTGTGTGTGTAAACGTAAATTGAAGAGTGTAATTTTTTCCTCAGTGTACTCTCAACTTTCAAGCCCACTCTAACATTTATATTGTCCTGATGTGATCTGGGTGGACTACTTTGTGCCCGTTTGAAAAGCCAAACTGTGCTACTTGTCATCAGGGCCAGGGTGTATTGTCAGTGAAGCCAGCCATGGCCATTACCTTGTCAGACTTCCACCTCTCTCCTCACACTTCATCTCTCACTTCATCCCTGCAAGGATCCTGGCTACTCTTCCTCTCTCTGTAACCGTGTGCAATGCAACCTTCATGTGCTGATGGATTATGCAAAGTAACTCTTCCACACTCATCTGAGCTCGGAAAACACAACAATTGATTGGACATGGATGTGGAATTTGCCTCAACATTCTGTACGCAAGTTGTTGTCCGTGGACAACACTCTAACACTTTACTGTTGTGAAGCAGTTTATTTTGTTGTTTTCTTTCTATCGAGTGATTAAAGTAAAGAAATACCCATGGTACTATCAAATAGTATGCTCCATTACCATACTGCACATTTCATATAGCAAATAGATATTTAATTCTGTATCGATCAACGAAGTTGTCAAATAAGTGTCTTGTTTGTCCATATATTTATCTCTGCCAATTTTGCTAGGCTTTCTGGGATAAAACCGATTTGCATGCCTATGAACTATGAGAAGATCCATTTGGAGCAGATGCGATAGGGTTTTCTTTTCCTCACTCTGGTACGAGTTTCTCTGAATGTACTGGAACACTTGGACGTTCCTGCTAGGAATACAGATGATGCTTGCAGTGCCGTAATTTTACTGGGAGAATGTGAAGGTGAAGGAGGAAGTCTTCCGCAATTGACAATTACAGAGCGAGGTCGAGAGATTGATGATTTTTTCCGATCGTAAAATTG
Organism: Lota lota; assembly: GCA_026745465.1. Classification (NCBI taxonomy): domain Eukaryota; kingdom Metazoa; phylum Chordata; class Actinopteri; order Gadiformes; family Lotidae; genus Lota; species Lota lota. The sequence goes on from JACYXH010000249.1 coordinate 7,588,261, forward strand.
AAACCTTGCAGTTTTCTTCTTTTTTTTGGGATCGTCAAAGAATATATTCAGATGATGGTGTATCCTTACACTCCCAGATGACTACCCGGGCGGTAGACGGTAGTCAGTATACTGGCCATCAAATGAAATCAACGAAGCGGGACACATTCAAACGAGAACTCAATAATTCCTTTTTATTTGCTGAAGAGACAAACCTTCACCCAGGAGGACTTCAGCTCCTCACGATTCAGTGTCACAAAAAAAACTTTTTTTAAGATAGAAAAGGAGTGGAAGACAGTGAGAGAGAGAGGGACCGTGAAATAACAGAGAGTAGGGGAGGGGTCAGGAAAGGATGAAACAGCAAAGAGATAAAATGAGGTAAACAAGAGGAAGAAAAGCCAGAACAACGAACAACAACAAGTCTGCAGCAGGTGGGTGTGTTTTTGTGCAACACGCCCTCAGATGCTAGAGGACCATTTCCTACCATTAAAGATGATTTGCCATGTGATCCGAGGTTTTTGGGATGTGTTCCAATTATCTCCCATGTTGTGACTCACTTTCTGCTCCGTTGTGTTTTTCAGAGGATCCAGAGGAGGTGCAAACACTAAACTATTGGAGGTGTCAACGCCAGAGTGGCGGACGCTGAGTTCAATGGCTTGTTTGCCTCGATGAGTGGCAAACATCTCCCTCTCCAATTGGAGGGTTGTAGAAAGTATGAATCAATGCATTGTAGGATGATAGACGGAAACAAGTTGATGAACGCCGTTGTTTTTTTATTGACTGATTTTGAACTTCAATTTCTACAGCATCGTTTCGCAGAAGCATTTTAATCCAATGTGGCCTACTGATTTCAGATACAAGTCCTAAAAGTTACTGTACGTAAGATCTGAGAGGTATTAGTTGAGTGGAATTGGTTAGAAATGTCATAACCGTCTAAATATACCTCTATCTTTACCTCTCTACCTCTCACTGCCTCTCTCTCACTCTCACTCTCACTCTCTCTCTCTCTCACACTCACACTCACTCTCACTCTCACTCTCACTCTCTCTCTCTCTCTCTCACTCTCTCTCTCTCTCTCTCTCTCTCTCTCTCTCTCTCTCTCTCTCTCTCTCTCTCTCTCATGCTCCATGGCTAATTTCCTGAATCATAATTTCCAGCCTTTACATGCTAAATAACTATATATAAAAAGTAGAAAATGGTCTTACACACACACACACACACACACACACACACACACACACACACACATACACACACACACACACACAGTCTTTTTGTGTGTGTTTGGCAACTGAAATGCATGCATGTAACATACTCTTTGATCTTACCTACAGCCCCTTTAACGAGCAGGTATGGGGTTTGGTGCATCTTGCTCAACAATGCTATACTAGTCGTCTGAGGACATCCAGGATCGAACCCGGAGCATTTTGGCTGGGATTCAAACACCCCCTAGCCACTATTAACCACTAGACTATCCTGACCCCATAAGGCTGACAGAAAGAAAAAGCATTAAGTGAGCAGTCTGTGGGGTGTCAACCAAGCCACCACTACCACCAGCACCACCATCACCACCAGCACTACCACCACCAGCATCACCACCAGCAGCAGCAGCACCACCACCACCACCACCAGCCCCAGCCCCACCACCACCAACACCATCAGCAGGCTGGTAGGCAGCCGGGAATGAGTGCATACAGGGTAGTATCACCACCATTGCTGTAGCTTCAGGTTGCTAGTCGCTGCTAGCTGTGTCAGGACTAAGCGGTGCGCCTGGAGAGCGCAGGAGAGACAGGGCTTTAGAGCTCAGACTGATGGTGAGAGAGTGATGAAAGTGAAGCCAAGCAGTGAAGAAAGTGGGCTGGAGGTGTTTGCATCGTGGTCCCAGAAAGAACGGTTATTTATTTAGAGGTACACAATCATGCAGGCTGGCTGACGTATGTGTGCGTAAACACACACACACACACACACACACACACACACACACACACATAAACTGTAAGTATGCAAATGCACAAAGAACACTGGCAATCTCCTCTCTCTCTCTTCCTCTCTTTCTCTCTCTCTCCCTCTGTTTTTCCTTTCCCTTCTACTCTTCTATTCCTCCCCCTCCTCCCCCTCCCATCCTCAGGCAAAGTGGCAGGCAGGGGGAGGGCTGGTTCCCCCCTCCTTCCCAGCCCCCCCTCCTTACCCCCCTCCTTACCCCCCTCCTTACCCCCCTCCTCACAGTGGTCAGCAGTAACAGGATGAGCTGGGAGAAAGAGAGAGAGAGAGAGAGAGAGAGACAGCAAGAGAGAGAGAGAGAGAGATAGGGAGAGAAATATAGAGGTTTAGAGGAAAAGTGAGGTAGAGAGAGAGAGCGAGTGAGAGAGGTATAGAGAAAGGGAGAAGGAAAGTGAGAGAGAAAGTGAGTGAGGTTTAGAGAAAGGGAGAGAGAGAGTGAGAAAGAGAGCGAGAGTGAGAGAGGCTTAGAGAAAGGGAGAGTTAGAGAGAGAGCGAGTTAGAGAGGTTTAGAGAAAGGGAGGGAGAGAGGGTGAGAGAGAGAGCGAGAGAGGTTTAGAGAAAGGGAGAGAGTGAGAGAGAGAGTGATTGAGAGTGGGGTATAGAAAGGGAGAGTGAGAGAGAGAGTAAGTGAGAGAGGTTTAAAGAAAGGGAGAGAGAAAGAGGGCGAGACAGCGAGAGCGGGAGCGTGACAGCGAGCCAGCACGCCATCATTATTGAAATGCATTACACACTCAAAATGGAGCCGCTGGCGCAAAGCTGCTATGGACTTAATTACTGGAGGAGTGGCGTTGCGGTCGGAGCTCTTTCTCTCTTTTTAATGGTTCCTACGCTCCCTGACCACACGCTATCCCACCCGAGGGCCGGGCGGATACCTGCAGCTCTCCACTTGATTACCCCCCTCCAGCCTCTGCAAACGCCTCTTTCTCCCTCCCTCTCTACCTCTCTCGACCTCCAGCTCTATAGCTCTCTCTCTACCTCTCCCTCCTTATACTCTCTTTAGCATAAGAGAGAGGTTTAGAAAAAAGGAGGCTTGAGACTGCTTATTTTTCTTAACCTCTCTTTAGCTCTCTCTAGCTCTTTATCTCTTTATACCTTTCTCTACCTCTAACCATGTACATCTCTCTCTCTCTCTCTCTCTCTCTCTCTCTCTCTCTCTCTCTCTCTCTCTCTCTCTCTCTCTCTCTCTCTCTCTCTCTCTCTCTCTCTCTCTCTCTCTCTCTCTCTCTCTCTCTCTCTCTCTCTCTCTCTCTCTCTCTCTCTCTCTCACTCCATGGCTGATTTCCTAGCTCATTATTTCCAGAATTGACATGCTCTAATCTGTCAAATTGTATTCCAATCTCATTTTAACACGGTATTAGAAAACATTCCAAAATAACTGAACTGCATGCCAAAATCTTCACATTATTGGTGAATTCAATATCTATGTACATATACTATATGTATGTATATGAGTGCACTACAGTATCTACACACACGGTGGTGTGCATGTGTGTGTCTCTAAGAGTGTGTGTGTGTGTGTGTGTGTATGTGTGCATCTAGGAGTGTGTGTGTATGTGTGCATGTTCCTGTCTGCATGTCTATGTTCATGCATACTGTAAGTGCGAATGTCTATGTGCATGTTTGAGCATGCATGTCTGTGTGCGTCTGTGTGTGTGTGTGCGCGTACGCGCACATGCATATGTGCGTGTGCACACGTGTTAGTTAGCATGTGCATGTAAGCATGCTTGTCTGTGTGCATGTGACAAGCTAACTGTTGCGCCAGGCGTCAGCCGCTCTTCAGTCCCCTCCCTCTCAGCAGCAGCAATAGCAGCATCTCCGGGGGCTAAAGCGATGGTACAGTATGCATTATGTATACACGGCCTTCTACACAGAACTCACAGCCCGCGGGCTTAATTCCATTACTTGCAATGTCCTCCTCCAGCGCTACCGCCACCACAGTCACCCGCCGTGTGGTTGTATTGTTGTATTTGGTTAAAGAGAGTGTGTGTGTATTACAGCTGTATGTTTGAAGCCAGGGGGAGAAGGTTACATATATGGGGTGAAGGACCCCCTTTATTGTAGGAGATGGTAAAAGGAGAGAGAGAGAGAGAGAGAGAGAGAGATAAGTGAATCATTGATCACAGTGAATGAGTGAGTGAGTGAGTGAGCAATGAATTAAAGAAAGTATAAAGGGGAGAGGAACAGAGAGCGAGAATGAGTGAGATATGTTCTGCAGAGAGACAGAAAAGGAAAGGAGCCCAGGGGAAGAGAAATTATCAGAGAAAGAAAAGATTGAAAAAGGATAAAATGAGAACCATTAGAGTGTAAGAGAGAATGACGGAGAGAGGGAGAGAGGGAGAGAGGGAGAGAGAGCATCATAGAGTCTTAAACAGAGCCACGCAAGTGTCTTAGAAGCAAGTGCACTGTAGAAGAGGGGAGGGCTCATCATGCACTGTTGAATCACGCACAAGCTAATAAACAGACACACACACACACACATGTATACATACAAACACACACACTAACTCACTCTCTCTCTAACACACACACACACACTTTCTCTCCAACACACACATACACACACACACTCTCTCTCTCTCTCTATCTCTCTCTCTCTAACACACACACACACACTCTCTCTCTTTCTCTAACACACACACACTCACACAGTGTGGGGAAGTTGTCAGGTTTCATTAGTCTCTATAGCAGAGCAATGGCAACATGTGGGCTACATATGCAGTAATGACCCATTGAGAACTCATTGCTGTAACATACCCGGCTCTAAGCTAATACACTGTGACATTTCTTTTGAGCATCACTTTTTTTCACACCGTAGCGTTTATTGTGGCTCACACTTTCTCTCTACTTCCACAGTAAAGAAAAAAGCCTCTTGAATTCCATCTGAACTATATAGGCCAAATCACGCACCGAAGGACAAAACGATGCAAATGAGTTAGCACGCTCTCAGCATGACGGCCACCATACATTTGCTAGCGCCTCTACCACAAACTCTCTCACAGCAGTGTGTGTCTGCATCCTGTTTGCATCCCCCATCAGGGAGGAGGAGGAGGATGGGGTATGCATATGGCATGGTAGATTCTTCTCACTCCTAAGAGCAACGTTTATCAGCTTTAGAAGTCTCCCTGGATGAGATAAATGATAGCACCTGCAGCCACGGGGGGAATTAAATACATTATTTTCTTAGCTTACCACCAAGCCCAGATGGTGAATGGAGAGAGAGAGAGAGAGCGAGAGAGAGACCTTCGCACATTGTGTGTGTTGAAGCAATCAAGGCTGTGGTAGCGAAACAAGATTGAGATTTTTTTCATATATTCATTTATGACTCGCATTTGTGAGATTGTTACTATTTGCCTCGTGTTTCCCTTTTTTTGGCTTGTCTTGAGAGATATTAAGAGAGTATGTGTGTATGTGTGTGTGTGTGTGTGTGTGTGTGTGTGTGTGTGTGTGTGTGTGTGTGTGTGTGTGTAAGTACAAGTGTGAGTATGTGTGCGAGATAGGGAGAGACAGAGAGCGACAGAGAGAGAGAGATATAGGGAGAGACAGAGAAAGAGTGAGAGAGAACATTTGCACCAAGTGAAACATGGTGCACACACACCCACACAGACCCACTCACCCACCCACCCACTCACTTCCTATGTGAGGTTGTGCTACAATTTGGCAAAACGTCTCTGAGGAGACCCGGACTGACAATGGATTCACCAGCCATTTATAGGGAAGGCACGACACAGCAACTGGTGGGAGGGACAAAAAAGAGTTGTTGGATGGAACGGGGACAAGGATTGCAGGGTATAGATGACAGTGAAATCACTAAATGATGATGAGCTCTCCCTCTATCTCTCTCTCTCTCTGGCGTGTCATTTCAATGACACGCCAGAGAGCGGATAACCTGGTAAACACCTGTGGATGGATGGAAGAGGAGGAGAGGTAGGAAAAAGAACAACAGAGATGACAGCAACAACACATGCTTGGTTTATCTGAACTAAAGATTGAAAGGGACCTTGATTTAAAAGCCCTATTGGCTTTGACAAGGGAGCAAGGGACATTTAAAAATAAGCTTTGAAAACTATGGATGGAAGATTAGAAGAGATAAAACTAAAGCAGCTGAAGGCGAGAGTAAGAGGATGATCCGGGCAAGTGCGTGAGAGAGTGAATGTTCGAGTCGGCGAGGGGAATGCGTCGTGTCACGCGTTATATGTCTTGATCTTGTCTTTCAACCGTCTCTGTGTGTGTGCGTAATCCATATGTATGTATGTCCACGCATTCAGCACTCGGCATGCGGGCACATGCATGCATTTACCTCTAGGTGAGTGCCCCCCCCCCAACGCCACACCTTAGTCCTTCATCCTCTTATCCTCGTCTTTGAAGTTAGACCTCAAAGCACGGCTTCAAAGCTTCCCGCCTCGCACAAGAGTGCGCCACTCCTTATGTGAGGGAAATACCAACGAGCCTCGACCAGGGATATCATGATTTAATAGATATGGTATTGAATGGATGGTTCTTGAGGAATTTCAAATTAGTTTCGCGAGGGAAAAATCATTAGTTTAATTAGCTTAAACCATGTGTTTTAACTGATGCGGTGCATACTTTGCATATTAATGCCGATGGTGTGACTGTCTGTGTTTTTGTGCACGTATGTGTGTGTATGTGCATGCGTGTGTACATTTGTGTGTGTATGTATGTGTGTGTGTGTGTGTGAACACATGCGTGTGTGCACGGAAGTGCATGCATGTCTGTATGTGTATGTGCGTGTTAAAGAATAAATTGGTGCGTTGTGTGGTAGCAGATGTTTGTGTGTGTGTGTGTGTGTGTGTGTGTGTGTGTGTTGGCGATGTTATACATGTAAAAGTCTGCAGTCCCCTGCCATTTTCATTTCACATTCTCATCTTCCACACTCAAGAGGTGTACGGCAGCGAAGGAAGATGAAGATGTGAAGATGAAGGAATGACCAGCGTGGTCTCCATCAAAGGGAGTGGGGACGCCCGGCCGTCTGAAACATCAACAGCCAAACCCTTGGAGGGTTGTTGAGGGGTTTTTGATCTCGCTGATTCACGATGTTCTCCCGGGAGGGAACGGCGGAGGGGAGGCGGGCGCAGGCTGTTTTGCACCCGTGTAGCGTTAAACTAGACCAGTCAGGGTGTTAGGCTGCAGCCAGAGGATCAATGACAACAGCTGAGCGCACTACCAGCACATCCCTTTTATCAAGGCAGACCGGCAAGAGTATGAAGGCAAGCCCACCAAACGTAACCTCGTTCCCAGGCGTTCCACCGTGAGCTGAGAATGCCTGGGAGCGGGCGCTCCAAATTAGCGTTCGTGGGAGCGAGGGCGGGACATCGGAGAGGGAGCAATTTCCGTTTCAGTAACTAGGGAGGAGCAGCGCGAGGCGAGAGGGAGGAAACAACTTTTGATAGAGGCGTATTCGTTTTTGGTACATGTTTCGGCTATTGCTTGGTCAAATTCTTTGTAGAATTACTTCATATTAAGTCTCTTTGTCTTTGTCGTAGTTCCTTTTATCATGTTGTTATTCTGGTCGCTCCAGGGACTGTTAAGATGTAGGAAGTGAGACAACGGAAATTGGATTGCGGTAGACCGGGATTACATTACCATTCATGACTTTCTCTCATCCAAACCAAGCCAACTCTTCTGGGTTCTGTTCAGAAATGTCTGATTGGACGATCCAACAGAAGGTCGTGATCGGTCGAAATTCTCTTCAAACTCGACTCTTGCGCCAGTATAAAGTTAGGTTGTGTTCTACGTTGGTTGGAGTTTGTAAAGCTAAATGGTCAAATCCATTACAAGTTAATTTAAATGGAATTCCATAGGATCATGGTCCCCTTGCATATTAGTCATAACCATCCAAATGTCCTTTAAACACCTTTCATACCTCTAGCAGATCAATAACCTCACGGAACCTTAAAGATGGGATGAAAACGTCAATTCTAATTCCGAGACATGACTAATTTCCCAGTATTAGGGTGTGATTATTCATAGAACCGATCAGGGAGAGATATTGATTTGGGCATTTGATTCACGATAGAGGACACCCCCTCGTTAAGTTCTAATTAATGAGTTATTTGTGGTTGGCGTGTGGCCAGAATGACAAAAAATACAAGGTAGGTAAACAAGGTACAAATCTCAGTTCAGTTAAAGTCAGTAACATCCCTACACCACCACAAAATCCCCCACTCAAAATATAACGTTGAATTCCTAGATCCAAACCTAAATCCTAGTTAGTTTGTGTTAACCACCATCTAACATGAACACTGAGGTGAAGTGGACAAAAGAAATAAAAAAATTAAAGTGCAGTTTACCTCCAATGTGAGCCAGTACCTCAGGAAAAACCTCCACCAAATGTATCCCCTCCCCAACTTACCACATACATTACCTCAGTACCCCTCAGTACCCCTACGCATGGGTCAATACATGAGACCAGGGGATGAAACCGTCAACCCTGATAACAATCTGCCTTAAGGTGCCACCCCGCCCCCACCCAAACAATACCTGAGGCAGGAGAAGATGGAGGAGGGTGCTATCCCCAGCGTACACCCACCCTGTGTATAACTTGACAGCCAGCGTAAACTCCCTCCATTAATCACTGAACAACTCTCATGACTCTCACGACTCTCACGACCATTCATTGTATATTATCTTATCCACAGCTTTATTGAAAATGTTACATATCCCTCATAAAAATATATATACATTTCAAAATATATTGTAAATGCATCGGTAGAGAATTTGAATTGTGAATTTAATTTAATGAATTGTGATTAACCTTATCTTGTATGCTTTGTATGGAAGGTTGCGGATCAACATTCAATTTTCCTTGGGGACATCGAAGGTTCATCTCATGAATGTACCAGCCCTGATGCGGGCTGGCCGGGCGCCACCAGGTAGCATTAGCAGGGGATGGAGAGCCATATAGCACGTGCTGGTTGGAGGGAAACATCAGGTGTTTTGTAAGGATACAGGTTCCATTGGCGGGAAAAGCTCTGTGGAGCTCTGTGGAGCTCTGTGGTTCATGGGGCAGAACAAGAAAGGTCTGTCCGCACAAATAGAAAGGTGTGTGGGGGGGGGGGGGGGGGGGGGGGGGGGGGGGGGGGGGGGGGGGGGGGGGGTGGATCAGGAGGGGCTTAGGGGCCGGCTATGGCTAAGAAGGGTTAGGGGGTTGGGTCTAGAGGGATATGATCACTAAGACTGATGCTGAAACGAGGGCTCTGCTTTGCGGTGGTGGATGTGTGTTGGTGGGTGGGTGGGTGGCTGGGCCACTTCCTGGTAGGATGGTAGGATGGACTGGAAGACTAGATGACTGTGTGGTTGTGTGTGTGTTTGTGTGTGTCTGTGTGGACGTGTGTGTGGACGTGTGTGTGTGTATGTGTGTGTGTGTGCATGTGTGTGTCTGCAAGTGTGTTCTCTCTCTCCATCTGAATCTTTATTAGAAATAATATTTCAGCGTCATCATATCTTTCACTAAAGTGTGTTTGAGTTCCACTTTTAGACCTTTCTCCTGACAGAAAATAAGCACTAGAGAATCCCATTTAATGTAAACAAAGCTCAAATAAATTACAGCCTGAAATCCTTAAGAGCTTCAGTAGCCAAGTGTGTGTGTGTGTATGTATTTTACACTGCACGGTTAGAGATCAGCTTGTCTTGTAAATTGAGGGAAAAAGTCATGTTACGACATTGAACATGTCTGTTGCTTGTATGCAATTTCTTCTTGCAGGTTATCTGAGGTATCTTACATTTCCAGTCAATAATGCTGGTGTGCGCTTTAAAGGTCATGAAAGACCTCCAGACAGCTCAGACACCAGGGTGAACTCAATTAAAGATAAGAGAGACTCGGAGAGACAGGGGAGAAAGAGAGAGGGACATAAAGGGAGAGAGAGACATAGAGACAGAGAGAGAGTAAGAATGACAGCGAGAAAGAGAGCGAGAATGAGGAAGACCGAGTGAGAGAGAAAAATATGTTTCATAATTTCCAAGTCGTCAGTCCATTGTCCAAGACCATTGTTCAATTTAGAAACTGCATTGGCAATGTAATTGTTTATTTTCCATGCCAATAAAGCTATTTTGAATTTAAATGAATGATAACGATAGAGCGAGAGAGAGACAGTTAGATAGAGAGAGAGACAGAGAAGGAGAGAGAGAGAGAGAGAGAGAGAGAGAGAGAGAGAGAGAGAGAGAGAGAGAGAGAGAGAGAAAAAAGGGAGTCAGTCAGAATAGACCGATGCCTTTTCCACATGAGGTGTACTCTCTCTCTCCTCGGTGCCACTCTCGTCTCGTCTGTGTTCGTGTCTCGTCTGATAGGTCAGAGGGACATCCCCAAACCACTAGGTGCCAGGCTCGGACACAACCAATCAAAAGCATGCCCTGAGGGCGGGGGCGGGAGTCAAAGATAGATGAACCAATGTGTCACGACGACAGGGCATTACATTGTCCACAATGCCTGCTTCACCTCAATAAAGAAGGAGAGGCAGGAAGTGGGGTTGGGGGGGGGACTGTCTGGTTTGACCTCATTCGGGCGGAACCAGGTATAATAATTGAAATGTGAAATAGTGCCCGTAATTGAGAAGGATATTGAAAAGGGTGCGCTGACTTTACGTGTGACATACAATGATCACACAGTTACAATGGAGAGTTAAAAGACAGGGTCATTCATCACAGTTAGAAAAAAACATTTTTACAGTATAATCCTGTTATGGAGAATGCACTACCCGTGAAATTTGCTTCTGCCGGCTGCACAGGCCATAATATGTTATAATACGCACACATAGGGGCCTATAATAGTTATACTTATATAGTACATACAGGGGGTCATAAATAATGTATTTTCTTTTAGATCATTAATGATCAGGTAGGGGTTACACATCTTGCTCAAGGTTGCCTTCATGTCGACTGTGGACATCGAGCCATCAACCTTTTGGCTGGGGGTCATAACACCCTATGTGGACTGTAAACCACGATTAAAGATAGATACATGAATAGATTCATTATGTACAATTACTTGTTATACCTGACAAATGGATCCACAACTGGTGATAAGTATATATAATAAATATAAAATACATATATATATATATATATATATATATATATATATATATATATATACACACAGAATATATAGGTCACTAATCCTAAACAAGTGGGTTATAGAAGTCCTATGTATTCATCCTCCAAGATTGAGCACACACACACACACACACACACACACACAAAGACAGATATATACAAATGCACATACACATTCACCATTCAGAAGCAACCACAGTTTCTTAGGGGACACACATAAATTGACACACACACACTCACATACACAAACTCACAGGCACATTCTCACAGATGCACACACACACAGGAGCCCGTTTGCGTGCGCACACAAACGCACCCAGGTTGTGTTACATCATTGATTTTCCTGTGTGCATAAGATGGGAGGAGAGTGTGTGTCCACCGTGCATGCCATGGTGTCAGCAGAGCCAAACCAACAAACGTAATGGCTTTTAGTACATGAAACAGGATCTGGGGCTGACATGTGTCTGGGAGAAGGATAGAGTGCTTTAAAAGCTGCAATAGCTCTCGCTCTTTCTTACACCTAATCACTTGTGTGAGAGTCAAAACATCGGTGGGGTTTATCTTGTTTTTCAATAGGGTAATGTATTGTCTTCTGGTACCTATACTGTTCTTTAATGACTATGCTATTATACCATATATGACTGCTATTATTAAATCATTTAGCATGAGATGCTTTTTCCAAAACTAATTACAGTTAGAGTTCAGATACAGGCCATTGGAAGCAGGTAGAAGTGGCGTCTTGCTCTACGATGCCCACGGGTAGTCTGTGGACTTTGGGGATCAAACCCAGTACCTTTCAGATGTCAAGCAACTTTTAACCACTACACTATCCCACCAATATACTACAACATTCTTTATAAAACTCTACGGTGAAGGTCTTCAAAATCAACCACCTAATTGGGTTCTATAATGGAGTTGTGAGAGAAATGTTTCCTTAATGTTCCAAGACAAAATTTGAATTAAATAAAAGCCCCTTTAAGTTGTTTTCCTGGTAGCAGTATTAACAAGAACAAAGACAGAGTTTTTAATCATCTCTGTATCAATCTTCACTGCCTCTGAAATCTCCTTGAACATTTTGTGTGCACAGGCTTTCATATTGAGGATACAAAATAGGGGAGATTGCGGCTGTTGGTTGGAAAAACCGTAGATTGAAAATGTCTCTTAGATAAAATATTATTAAAGATTTGGCCCTTCTGTGAAGTGCTTAAGTATGGCGAAGCATTTGAAAGATTGTAATCTCCATGTCTGGGAGACATTAAAACTGTGATAACTTCCTAGTGAACCAAATTACGAGGCATGGAGTCCTATAATATTGGCCATACATTTCTATCGGCTTCAATTCATATTGGAAGTCCAAGAAGTCTACTTAAAAAATAGTAATGATGCAAATCCTGGAGTTTAGATAGCTCTTTGAGAGAAAATAGCTCCCTGATATAAATCCTCCATGCATTCTTTACCTATTTTTAAAATAATTAAAGTCTTTACCCTTCAGTGACTATCTTTAACTACTGCGGCCATTTTCGTATTGTCTCTCTGTTGTTCAGAAGAGCAACATTGACACGAATACTCACTCACTAAAGCAGCGTATAAAAATAATCTGCAAGCTTTTCAGTATTGTACAAAAAGCAGACAGAAGTTGCTGGCTGAAGCAAAGATGTGTAATGATGTGTATGTGTGTGCGGCATATAAATCAAAGGCTCTGTGGTGTGCAAGTACAACAGAATTGTGTAAATAGAGTAACGGTCAAATACACATGGACACATGAATGATTTCTTTCATTCAAACCACAATGCTAACTGCATCTATATAATGGTCTTTTTTTAGACTATATGCCTAATTGAAAGTGAAAGTAAAAGGCTTTTAAAGAATGGATTTCATCGCTTAATCATTTAATTGGCCCCACGAATCGAGGTAGGCATGCGCACACGCGCTCAAACACACACACACGCAAACACACACACACATAAACACACAATCGATTTTTCTATCCCCTATTCTTTCACATAATGTCTATTTAAGTAGTACTAACCAATTCCAATTAAAGCAAACAAGTCTATAAAAATACATAACATGTCGTTTTCCTACAAAGTTTTTTATTTGAAATCTTCTCAAACTGTGATCGTGACCAAACGTCTCCGTGGGTAGAGCAGGCTGGTCTAGGAATGAATCATCTGTGGGGTTGGCTTCAATGAATGGATCACCCACATTCACCCATGTGTTATTTACCAGCTAAGTAGTCATTATGTGTTTCTGGAGGAATAAACAAGACGACGCAGGAAAAACATGAAATGTTAAAGCCAGTATTGTTACGTCCGTCTGTGCTCTACTGAGCTCATTTTCTGTTTTTATTTGTGTATTTGTTTGTTTTTTCTGGTAAAAGAAAGACAACCAATTAAAAAAAATGAATGATTCTGTTGATCAGCCATTGGATTATGTTTGTGTGTGTGTGTGTGTGTGTGTGTGTGTGTGTGTGTGTGTGTGTGTGTGTGTGTGTGTGTGTGTGTGTGTGTGTGTGTGTGCGTGTGTTTGTGTGTGTACCTGTGCGTGTGCTTGTGCTTGTGCATGTGTGTGTTTGGACAAGTATTGTTTGTTAGCGCAGGCCATCCAACTCTATGCCTCTGAACATGATTCAAATCCATAATTCATGCTATGGCAACATGTCTAGAGAGGCCACTAGTCGCAAAAAACAAACCAAAAACAACATCCACCTCTGACACTATTTTTAAACCAACTTGTTCCATATGGATCCTGGTTATATTTTCCTTATTGGCTTACAATATAGCAGCATGCTTGGTCAACAATACAATACTTACTTTGACGGCTATATTCGAGTGCTAGAATCCTCTATAATTCTCTCTAGCGTATCGCTAACAACTCCACGGCATAGCTGCTTTGTGCTCACCGCTGCGAGAGCTAGCATGCCGCGATTATGGTTTATTCACTGTATTGTAATTTTCCCGCGGCCTGGAAGGGACCACCTGCTGGCCTGCGCGCAGAGCGGGGGGGGGGGGGGGAAGGGGACTACCTGGGGCGAGGGGAGTAATTGCCAGCAGGTGAGTCTGTGGGAGAAAAAAACCCGGTGTTAAGCTAATTTCCCGACACGTCCACCACCGTCGTGGCGGACCGACGCTTTGTTGGTTCTTTTCATTACAGAAGGTTAGAGCTAATTTAAGACGTTTGCAGACCGAGATGGGTGGGGAGAGATGGAGAGGGGTTGGGGATAGTGTGGTCTACCAAGGATGAACAATACAGAGACATTGTGGTAATGAGAGAGGGAGATACATACATAGACGCACACACAGACAGACACACACATACAGGGTCTGAAACACACTTTTGCACTCACATAAAATCCGTGATCATACATGTAAACATGCTATCGTCAATGTTTAAGTGGAAAGAAAATACATCAGTCGGCTTTGCTAAATCGGTCGAAACAAAATGGCCCGATTTGTATACCTTTAAAACGTTCTCAGCTACACATGTCACGTTTTCATCAATGTTTTTCACTTGATTCCACAATTTGCACACAAAGGTGTTTGATTCAGAGCACAGCCCATATAAAAACATGTGAACCCCTTAACTCTCACAATCTCTCCATTTTAAGGGCACCCTCTTGAATAACAACGATAAGTAAAATTGGCAGAAAAGGTTTGAATAAAAAAAAATAGCAGAGAAAATCAAGGTTCCTTTGTGCTCCTTGTGCACTATAAAGACTTACTCGTGTTCTATCAGCGCTACTTGCTCTTTCATGAGAGTGAAACATGTTTGCTAAAAGAACGCCTTGAGCATCGATATTAAACGTGAATGTTTAATAGTGAGGCGTGCTTTACGAAATGTTATTCTAAAGGCCGCGTGTTTGCTCTCACCGGCATAGAGGGAACACCTCGACACCAGAAGGCGATGTTACAGAAAGGTAACAAACCGTGAAACCCGTTCAACTGCATTTCCTTGGGCGCCAGACACTCCCAATAACACATCATCATTTTTTTTTTAAGTTTGTACCCATATTGCTGTATGATCCAACACCATAGGCAAACCACTGAACAAACCGTCCTCTGTCAAGAATTATACGTAAGGCAAGATTTTCCCAAACTGGATGCGTCTACTTACAGCTACATGATTACCGTGTAATGGCGTTGCTGTGACAAAACTGTAACATGATTGATTTTCCTCTCAGCAGAGCTGAGGGGCCATTTGTACCTGTCCCAGGCTACGGTTACATGCCACTGTGTTCTCTACGGCTACTCTTACACTATTTATGAGACCCGATCCCACAGAGCAGATATTATGGGATACATTGTTGGTTTTTAAAGTGTCCATTAAACACTACCCCATGCTTTGTTTATCCATTGCAGTGTCTGCATGTTTTTTTCTGTTGTAGTTATTCATTTATTTATATATATATATATATATATATATATATATATATATATATATATATATATATATGTATGTATATATATGATCAGTATCTTCTTCTAAATATATTGTTTTGTATTTTCTGCTCATTTAATAGGTTGTTTGCTTTTACTATGTGGTTTTCAGTGATAATTATTCTATGCATGTTTTTTTCTTTAGTTTAAAATTTAACATTTACAATTTTAACAAACCTAAAATGTATATTTCTACTTTATTTAAATATATATATATAATGTGTTATTCAATTTATTTTGAACATTTGTAACTTTGGCTCAGGCGGAGAAAAATCAAAGCATCAAATCCAAATTGGGATGACAAAACATTTCTTAAACAAAGGGAAAAGTTCCTAAAAAACTAAAAACAAAAAGACAAATGTACTGAGTGCAGAGCCACTACAGGAAGTAGAACACAAGGTGGGAGGAGTTAAATTCATTCCATTTCAATGAACCACACATGCACTTTTAGTTTTCATTGAAGCCAGTTAAACATCTCTCCTGTCTATTATTTAGACATTGTGTGGACCTCTCTCCTCCTGTATTAATGCTGCCTTGCTTCCCGTATGTGTTGGTAGGTGGGGGTAGTCAGTTATGAATCAACGCTGTATCAGTGTGGATCTTTTGAGGATAATCTCCTTAGTCATAGTTCAACTTTGTAGCCCATAAAAAAGAGAAGAGTAATCAGACATACTGAGTACACAGAAAATATTGTGTTTCTCCTACTTGTTCTCCACCTTACTCGTCACTTTCTTTGGATAAAAGTGTTCATTGACTAAATGCAAATATACTTGAACTACAACTGTAGTAAAATGTGACTAATATTGTTACACTGTAATACCCACTATTATAATCTCTTTCAAGGATCAACATACTGGACTGGGGAACGTGTTTTAGCAACCACAATGTGTTGTGGCATGAAGCCATTGCCTAGGCTTCTTTGGCTGGACTACTGAATGTCTAAAACTGTTCTGTTTCCTGCAGCTTTTCATTCATGAAAAGGTATCTATGCACTGGTATATTGATTTGTTTACACTCCAATACTTCTATTTTACATTTCCCTTGTAAATTATTATTAATCTTTTATTAGCTTTTAATGATGGTCCTTTAACAGTTTTTACAATGTGACTCCAGCCTATGCAAACCACTATGAAAGGTCTTTGTGTTTGAAGAGTGCTATATAAATTAAACTTGCCTTACCTACCATGCTGGTCTACATGGGTGGTAAAGCTGACAGGTAGAAAATATTTGTCAAATTTTGCCTACATTTTACCGCTTAGTGGGGCTTGTCGGCCATGATCATTTTGTTGCATATGTTCTCATAGTCAGCATGCCTTCACATTGCCCCCCTGCACACACACACACACACACACACACATGCACTCACACACACACACACACACACACACACACACACACATACACTCACCGTTCAAAAGAAAGACTGCCTCCCTACCTAATTAACAACAAACAAACAACGCACTGCGGCCAGCATTTCCCTGCAGTTCATCACTCTGCATGCACACACACACACACATACACACACAAACACACACACACACACACACACGCACACACACACACCTCTGTCTTTAGAACGCAGGGGGCAAGCGGCATTGGTTGAGAGAAAGAGAGGGGGGGGAGAGAGAGGGAGTAAATTGCCTGTAAATAGGTTTAATTACGAGTAATACAATTAAAAGAACAACAGAGGGGAGAGATCGCTTGTAAAAAAACATTATCCTCTGCCCACAAGGAAAAAGGGAAAATGGCTTGAATCTGTTATCATTTGGGTATGTCTCTCACTCCCTTCCTCCTCCTCCCTTATTTATTCAGGGTTTTATTGGACAACGTGTCTGGAATTTGAATGATTATAATTACTTTACTTAGTCAAGCTTTTTTCAAAGCACTTATTGGGTTTTGCGCACAGAGGTCAGTCACATGACCCCCTACTCTCCCTGCTCTGGGTCGGTTCATGACAGACACAACTGACTGATGGAGAGCTGACTGGCCTGGGGCTGCAATCACTGACATTACAGTCAAATCCTAGCTTAGAGTCACAAAATGGTGGTTGCTATGTAGGGCTGAATGCTGAAGACAATTTGGTTGGTCTTGGAGGGTTTGTTGATTTGTCTTGCTTGTTTTGTACTTGAGAATGCAATCTGAACATCTCGGAGGTTGATGACAATGTGCTAGCTAAATGCGTATCAGTGATAACAAATATGCAACAAACTAGCATTCTCCGTACAGATTTTCTGTCTTGCAATTGATGTCGGACTGAAGAAGAGGGGAAATTTAAAACACTGTGTTGTTTTGATTTCAAGTGCGTTTTTTCTGTTAGAACTTTGGTTAGAGCAGGGCTTTGCGAAAGCTAACTTTTTAACGGTTTTTACTTAATTGCGAAACCCATTAATTATTAAACAAAAGAAAGTCTGCACACCTTATACCCTGTAGAAAATTTTAAATACGCTTAGAAGATGAAAAATAAATTATACTAACAAGTTTCTTATCTTTTTTGCCACAGGGAACAGACTTTACGAAAGACCAGACTATAGAAAAGTAAAGGAATATAATTAAGAGCGAGACAGAGGGTGTGAGCGAGAGAGGGATAAATACAAAGGTAATGTGCATACCGACAGACTGAGAAAAATAGAGTGAGAGAAAGAAAAAATAACGAGTGCTAGAAATAGAAGTGTGACCAGATGGGAGATGATGATATGGTCTCAGAAAAATGAACATCAAAGAAAGGTTCACAGGGTGAGAGACATAAAAGAATGAAAAGCAGTGAGCAAGAGATTGTTTCATCGTCAACGCTCTCTAGACAAACACAATTTAAACGCTCGTCCTTGCTGCCTTGCGTTACAATATATTAAGGTCTTGGCAAATGAAACCACCAGTGACAGAAGCATTTGCACACCTAAATAGTCATAGCATTTTTATTTTTTAAATGTTTGTAGTACAGATATTTTTGTGTTGAATAAATGCTGACACATATAGGAAGCAGCGCGGGAAGCATCAGGACAGAAGGAAAGTGTGGAGCTGTAAAGACTGCTTTGTGTTGTGGATGGAAGATAAAGAGTCTTTCTAGCGTGCTGAGGTCCCAGGTAGACTTTCGCGTCTTTAGTGCTTTATCGTAAATTGGTGCTTAGATTTCCCAACACGCATGCAAAACTGTCTACACAATTACACTTACACGCACACAGAGGAACATCGCACACACACACTAACACACACACACACACACACACAGGACAATGCCCCATATCTAGAGATTTGCATGGGTAATGCGTTTCTGTGTAAACACATGTTATAGTGTATATATATATATATACACTGCCACTGAAGCAAGTTATTTAGTAGACATTTTTTACTTTTGTACATACAGCGTGTGTCAACACAAGAGCTTAACATCAAACATATCCCACTGCTTTTCTCTTGCCCATACTATCATTATTACCAGTTCCATAGTTTAGCCTAAATGTATGAAAACAGCTTACTTGCACGATCGCTCAAGAGCCAGTCAGTTAATTGCACTTATTTGCATTCATGTTACAATCTGCGGCCATTTCTCGCCAGTCAAGCTCAACATTAAGTCCTCAAACTTTAATTGTCTCCTTAACATAACGGCAGCAGCCATGTGTGCTTCAATCCATAAAAGCTCTAATTTCCAGTGTTCGGAAATGGCTATGCTCTGCAATTTGCAGAAAAGCCCTGTGGTGGTGATTTTAGCTTGTGGATTTATTTATTTTTTACCAGAAATAGAGGGGATATTGAAATGGTAGTACACTTGGTGGTGGGTTTAATCCAAAGCATTTTACAATACTGTGAGTGTGCATACATAATTGGGTGCCGACCCAAGTGGGAATCGAACCAGTGCCATTCTCTACCAGTTGATCAAGAGCGAAAACGACAAAAGTATGAATCCAAGAGTGAAACTACAATTGATTCAGAAATGTAAGACTGAGGACCTTCAAACGTACACGAGAAAACATAAAACATCAAGTATCCAAGTCAGGATGTTAATCGGTTCAAGCTCAACTCAAATGTCACGTGGAGCCTGATGCATTTATAACGCCCAGTGTGCACCTCAAGGGTTCATCACCCTCTGACCCCTGACCCCAAATGAAGTTTGGATGTTGAACCGTGGACAGATGGGTGTATTCTTCCCATACAAACATAAATCTTTTCCCCAAATTTGTATCGAAAGGAGGATTTATATAAAACGGAGATGAAGGGATGTTTGAATGGCAGGCTGAAAGATTAAGAATTCCAGGAGCATCTCTTTATATCGTGTGTGGTGGAAAAATCGTGACAGGGAAAGAAAACACAACAACACACACAACCTACAGGCTGACAGGAGCATCAATGTCAGAGAAGCAACCTGACAGAAAAATGACTTTTAGCACTATCTGGGGAAAACAAACAAGGTTAGGGAATTCAATAACATGCTCCTGCTCATTCTCTCTCTCCGGTCTGTCCTTGACTAGCGAGAAAATTATTGAAGCACGAGGCTTTCTATAGTGAGAAGGCGTGTGGATGTGGATGTGTGTGTGCCAGGCGTGCGTGTGCATGTGTGTGTGTGTGTGTGTGTGTGTGTGTGTGTGTGTGTGTGTGTGGTTAAAATGTAATATTAATCCCACCTGCACCTAACCAGAAATGTGTCATGTAATCAAAAATCAATTTAAGCTGTTGTGGAGGTGGCAGGCGGTCGAGCTGTGTCCGTAGAGAGAGAGATAGGAGGGGGCGTGGCTCACGGGACCCATTAGAAGACAGGTGAGTAACCGGCAGGTGTTGTCAATATTATAATTCCCTGTCTTCTCTTTAAACCACAACGGTAGCTGGGCCCGCGAGGAGGGAAGGAGGAACCATGTAATCTAGGTGGATAGACTTTGCGTGGGATTAGGTGATTTTGCTATTACCGCCACGATAAACACTGTGCACTCACTGTGATAGCTTGAACCCTACGGCGGTTTCAATGTATTTTGGTGTGGTGAGCCGAGACAATGAATGCATGATTCATACCACGTATCCTTTCAATGCAATGGCTCAAACACACTCAGGAGGATGCATTTTTCCTCCCTTCACCGCCTTCCCCCCCCCATAGAGAGAGAGAGAGAGAGAGAGAGAGAGAGAGAGAGAGAGAGAGAGAGAGAGAGAGAGAGAGAGAGAGAGAGAGAGAGAGAGAGAGAGAGAGAGAGAGAGAGAGAGAGAGAGAGAGAAATATGAGGACGACAGAAAGGGCCGATAGCCATAGCGGGGGCCTGGTTGAGGGTCTGAAGCGGCAGATCTGAGGGAGAGATGAGGCGAGAGAGAGGAGAGAGGAGACTGCTGTGTGCTATCGGGATCTTCGCGTTGTGATGTGAGATCCAGCACGGCCGGATCAATCGATGGCTCCACCACTTCCACCACTCCTCTTGTGACCGCTTTCCTGCCTTTCCCCGCAGATGTCACGGTGTCCAAACGCCCTGTTTTGACAGCATCTTGTTGCAAAATAGCTTGTGCGTGTCCGTTGCGAAGCGGTCTGCGAGGCAATACTTAGTTATTGGGTGGGTGCGGATATGTTTTCCGTCTCGGACCACAGCGACACTGTACACATGATGCCTTAGACATGGGGCAAGTCAAACTGTGGGTTGATAGATATGGAAGAGTTTAGGATGGAAGAGTTGAGGAATTACTACAATAAGAAGACAACTGTAATAAAAATGGAAGATAGGGAAACGACACAGTTCAGCTGTAATGTGTGTCGAATACTTAATTTGATTCGCGTCTTTTCAAGTATGCAAAGGTTTGACATTTTTAACTCTTCAGCTTTTCGTCGTGAAATAGTAGAAAAATCCAAGCTTTAAGCTTGTTCCTGTAATCTTGATTTGACAAAACTAAATTCATAGCAGACACCTTAACGTGAAAGGTGTGATGGCATTGTTACAGCTGTGATCAATATAAACAAGAACCTAATTAACACAAATACCTGCACACACAGACACACGCACTCCAACACATGCGCACACAAACACACTCCAACACAGACACACCCCAATACACAATCACACACAAACACACACCCCAACATACACATGCACAAATCCTGACATCCAAACATAACACACCCACCCCCACATAACACACCCCGACAGACACACTCCAACACACACACACACACACACACACACACATTGACAACTCAAACACATACACACTAGCTCCAACCCCCCACCCTCCCCCCTGACACACACACACAAACCAAACACACACACACACACACACACACACACACACACATCTATGTTCATCCCAGTCAACTGAAGGCAGGTAGATTTCCCCCACGGAGGTGCGCTGTGGTTCCACCAGCCCAGCACTGGAACCTCGATAAACAGGCTGCACCGTGTGGAGGTCAGCAGTCTCTGGTCTCCCTCCTGCATACGTTTCCCCTTCTGACTCATCAGGATTAAACACTCGGCTCTCTGTGTCTCAAAGGCAACCTGCACTTTCTACAATGTTTTCATCCACGGCTGCAGAACAGGTGAATGGTGGACGAGGGAATATGATGTAAGAGTTTGCCTGGGTTACGCTGCGATTCGATTTGACATGTGAGGGGTGAAACACTGGTTGGATCTTTGTTTGGTATTTTTTACCATATAAAATCGTCAAAATGTGATAAACGTGCCAGGCTTTAATCCTGGCAGCGTCTTACAACACTGAGTGCATATATTTCTTAGCACGGGTGGTTTCCAGAGGGAATAAAACAAATTCAAATGAGGACTAGATTCATTAAAACAACTTCAAATGAATACATTCAGCTAACGTGGGATGTAAACAAAATAGAGAAAAACACAGAGATTTGATAGCACTCAGATTCAATTTGTTTGCGAGTAATTCACAATTAAGGCAATTTTCTCTGTTTTCACTGACTATAAATGTTTTGCTATTCCTAGTTTCATGTCCTTGAGTCGATTTTTTAAACGTCTGCATAAAATGTAAACCTTTTGTTGAAACACAGACGTCGAGGTGTTTCAAGGCAATGTGAAACTATAATTCCTTAGTGTGTCTCACGATAAACATAATAAATATAGGCTTTTAGGCCTCCTTTCGGCACTTCTAAACAGGAAACCGGTTTTTTTCTACTCGCTAGGAAGCCTACATTACGGTTTCCATAGGGATCATTCCCTCTCTCTCTCTCTCTCTCTCTCTCCCTTTATCTCTCCCTCTCTCTCCCTCTCCCTCACACCATTATCCACTCTCCCTCTTAGTGTACGTGAAAAAAACAACCTACCAGCGCATCATAGGAACCCAAATGGATTGGCCTGGCTTCATTTCAGTCCACACCAGTGGGACTGCCTCCCATCACACCCCCAGACCCTCCTCCAGCACCACCACCACCACCCAGTCATTCATCCATGAGATGTTGCCTCGGATGGACCCCCCTCCCCCGTCTCCAAACTGCCATTACCCCCCACCCTGCATATAAAAAAGTCTCTCCAGTCCCCAACTAACCTCCTATCCTCTGCAGTCTCTGGGCCGTTCTGCTCAGAATCACTGATGTCCCTGCAAAGCGGATGGGGTGCGGGGGTGGGAGGGGTATCTGAAAGGTCCACTCATGGCAGTTAGTCAATGGCTTGTAGATTTCCCTGATAGCGAGCATGGATTTTATGTTTGTTGTTTTTTTTCGTTCCTCTGTGATTTGCGACAACATTCCGTTGAGCTTGACCAGACAGAAAAAACAATCTGTAAGGAATGTGCTATTATGAACCGATTTTTCCAATGTTATTGGGTCGTAGAAAGATGAAAAGAGAATGCCTTAACTGGAAGCCTTAACTGTGTCCCCTTTAGCAGGACAATGAAAATGTGCTTGCCAGACCTCG
Source organism: Lota lota (assembly GCA_026745465.1). NCBI lineage: Eukaryota > Metazoa > Chordata > Actinopteri > Gadiformes > Lotidae > Lota > Lota lota. The sequence goes on from JACYXH010000249.1 coordinate 7,611,581, forward strand.
CTGGTTTGCAGACAAAGGGCACTTAAACTAATAAATTAGTTCAGGGAGACCGCGACAAACACTGGGCTAAATTATTTAGCTGTAAAGAAAAAAATCTACTGCTGAAGCTTTGGTCGCATAAAACTGGCCATAACACCATTAAACTCTTTCTACTCCAGGCCAGGAGTAGGAAGAGACAGGTCAATTAATCTGTGATCTGTCGGCCATCTGTAAAGTTGGCCGGAAAATCTAGTCGAAATGTTCTGGGTTCAACGCCCAATGTCCACACAGCCTACCTGTAGGCATCCATGAGCAAGATGCATTTACCCCCTACCTGCACATAAATGACACATGAAAATGACATGCAAGTCGCTTTGGATTAAAGCGTCCCCAAAGAGACTAAATCGTATTAAATAGTAATCCGAGTGTGATCATTCTGGTTTCTCTTAGTCCTGTTACCCGCCTGGCCTCTGGCCCTCAGACACGCCCCTTGCATTATTACACATTATTGCACGGCACCTGATGGGACGGCGATGGATCAAGTGGGGTTAAATTGAGAATACTGTGGAAGTTATGTCAGTATTCATTGAGGAGTTCTTCCAGAGAGGAGGAGGAGAGGGGGGTGGAGTAGGGGGTGGGAAGGGATGGGAGCTGTCTGACTTGGAGAGCTGATTGCTGAGTCTAAAGCACTACCTGCGCACATTAATCATCCACCTGCGCTTGCACAGGGGCTGGTGAGGGAGTGAGGGACGTACGCGCACACACACGCGCACACACACACACACATGCACGCTTGCACATCTTCACATATAGAGTGGTGGATATGCAGGCAGCTGTGGGTAGCAGAGCACCCACACACACACACACACACAAACAAACACACACACACACACAAGTATAACTGGCAGACACACATGCACGGAGCACACACACACACACACACACGTGAAATTGGCAGATACAAATGGTGCACAGAGAAAACACACACACATACACTGCACACACACACACACACACATACACACCGAAACTGGAAAACACACATGGTGCACAGAGCACATATGTACACACACACACACACACACACACACACACATTTTATAATGCACACTGAGTTGCACGCAGACACAAACAAATACAAATAAACACAAACACCAACAAGCACCCATAAACACCCACGACAGTGCAACACGCACAACACCATAATGTCTGTGTACTTCCTATATTTATGTTTGGGGCAGAACAGAGGGTGGGTGGGTGGTGAGTAATGCCGGGCGGGTCTCCGACAACATGGATTCAGACAATAGCATCAGTGCATTGGCACGAGATGACAACTTATAGCTAATGGCGCGATGCCCAGCTGCCAGCTCACTGGCAAATCTGTTGTAGCCATCTGCTTCGCCTTGCTGGCTAAGGGTACCACAATTCCATGGGGGCGGGGGGACACAGATCGTACTGGAAGCTGTGCGCACAGTCAATCGCTTATGCTTATCGTAAGAAAGCATCACAGAGCCAGCATCTGCTGGGTGACTGATGGTGGCGGGTGAAGAGGATGTTTTTTTTCTGGCTGCGTGTGGCCAGAACGTGACACAGCAGTCGCAGAACGATCGATGAGGGGAGGGAGGGAGGGAAGGAGGGAGGGAGGGAGGGAGGGAGGGAGGGAGGGAGGGAGGGAGGGAGGGAGGGAGGGAGGGAGGGGAGGGAGGGAGGGAGGGAGGGAGGGAGGGAGGGGGGATTGCTATCAGGCAGCTAGTCTTAAGATTCTGATGAATGTTCTTTTGCGTTTTGCGGAAAAGGTCACGAGTGGAGAATTCCGAATCAATTGGGCAATTTGTGGTGAAGGTCCATTTCGCAGATGGTTAGCACATTCATTTTGTATCTTGTTTATAATAATACGTCACATTTCCAAAACTTTTAAAAGCCCTTTTCAAACTTCCATCCACCTTGAAGATTGGAGTTTTTTAAGTGAAATAACTGTGTGAGTGGTTTTCAAAGTGGGGGGGGGGGGTAAATAAATAACCTAGATCCCTAATAATTATTGGTAGACATCCTCCTGGGTCTTTATCATTGTGCTCTCAAACAAAGACACAAAGACACTGTCAAAAAGGCAAAAGAAATGCCTTACGAAATAACCATTAACTCATTTTTAACACAACCTTTTGGTAAATATTATTGTGTGGATGATTGAATGGTTTGTATTATAGATTATGACTGTGTGGCCATTTTGTGATTTTGTTTGAATGGTCAGAAACTTTTCAGATAGATTACCACAACGGCTTTACTTTTATTTAGTGGTATAGCAGACGCTTTTACCCAAAGTGACAGTGAATTCAGACAAAGGTCGGAGAAGGTATGGTTTAGGCATCATGCCCAAAGATGCCTACAGGTAGGCCTAAGACATTGAGCATCGAACCCAGTTCCTTTCAGCTGGGTGTCTAACACCCTAACGAGTACACAATGCTGTAATCCTCCGTGGATGTTTTTTTTTTTTATGGCAGACAACTTCTGTTAAATGACCATGAAGAGACTCTCCACTAAAAAACAACTTAATATTTACGACTCATATTATGACTATTTACTACAACTGTTTTTATGACTATTTACTACTACTTTTTTTATCTCTCTACATGAAGTCGCTGCTTGCTGTGTGAACTGAAAGTCAGATATGATGAAGTCTCTGGAATCTCCATAGCTCTTTTTGCAGATTTGTAATTTTATTATGAAAGCTCTTCAAAACACTGTAATTCAAAGTCGTCCCTCAGTGAAAAACAACATAATTACTGGTCTTTTACCGATGCTTACTGAACATCTGTGTGTGTGTGTGTGTGTGTGTGTGTGCCTTTGTTTGTGTGTGTATTTCACCTTAATTCAACACACAAATGTTAATTACATCATTGTTCTCTTAAACCATAAAAGGAAGCTTACTTGTGATTGCAAACTTCTTATGTTGTTTTTTTATAGCGCAAATAATTCTTCGATGTTTCTTCAACCCAGACATATGTCGGTTCATTGGAAATTCGTGTCTACATATTTTATTCATCACTGGATTGTTTTCTCCCCCCTCTCTTCCTTTTCTTGGGTGCTGACATGTAATTGTCGTGAAGCTAATGTGTAATCAAAAGGGATTTGCCTACACACTCCACATCTTGTTTTCTCTCTCTCCCTCTCTCTGTCTGTCTGTCTGTCTGTCTGTCTGTCTGTCTGTATCTATATCTCTCTCTCTCTCTCTCTCTCTCTCTCTCTCTCTCTCTCTCTCTCTCTCTCTCTCTCTCTCCCTCCCTCCCTCCCTCCCTCCCTCCCTCCCCAAGGGAGGATTCTGGCATGTATGGATGCTATATTCGGATAGTATTTGAATCAATGGGAGGAAGTCTATATCAATTCTGCCTTGACAACAGCAGTGTGTTGTTGTTTTTTTACCACAACGCAGGAGTCGGCTCCCCTGTAAACAAGACTCACTGGGGAATACACACACACACACACACACACACACACACACACAAACAATTGGTCAAAAAGTATTATAGATTCAGACACATTGCCTTGTGGCAATTCGTTTCAGTTGTCTATATCTATCGTTAAATAGACTGACAGCAAAACAATTCAGTTGTTTTTTATCTTAGTTTTTATCTTGTGTAGAATTACTTTTTCCTCTCATTTCTATGAGGCCATTCAGAAAATAAAATGGTTATACCTTTCAATAAAACAGTCAGTTAAATAGTGTGGAATCACAAATTATTCCATCCATGCCATTGCTTGGAACGAAACGTTAGTTTCTAAAATACAGTCAGTTTTAGTATGAGACTCACTTTAGTGCCGCCTAAATCTCTGGAGTCAAAGAAATTAACTTTCAAAGATGAAATGTAAAAGATGAAATGAAATTTCCGAACGCCATAGCAAGTAGCACTAGAGTGAACATACCAATCATAGGGGAGACATCAAATTATATGATGTGTCGCATCATAGTGTTATTCATGCAAATGTTCACAGGTAAGGTTACAAATAGTTTTACGAGTTGAATGATGCCTCAAGCAAAAGAAACAAACGTTTAAATCCTCCAGAAAAGCAAAACAATCATTTTCTTTTCCAGCTCAATTTCTGAACACGGTCGCACAAGTTCGAAGCTCTATCATTTTAATTGCATCGCTGACACATCCCTGATGTGCGCACTAAAAGTTCTCAGTTGAAAAAGTGTAATGTGTTTTTGTATTCACTCAAGGAAGGAAGTCAGGTCTTAACCTAACTGAGATGATCCATGTCCTCTTTTATTCACCATGTTTTTCCACACAGCCTTCAGAATTCAAATTGGAATTCCAAATGATTGACGTTTTAGAGTCAGACTTTATCAAAATCGTGACCTTCAGTCCCCAGTAATATTTTGAATCTGCTTTGACCGTTTGAAGAGCTAACTCGTATATTAGGAAAGAGAATAACTGAATGACGTTTGTGCCTTTCTGTAAGGAATTGTCATGTAAAACTAATTATTTTTCATTTTTTACATATTTATTTGAGCTTTTTGTGCCTTTATGTATAGGACAGTGAAGAGAGACCACAGGTGGGAACCGATCCTGGGTCACTACAATGCTGGTATTGCCTACTTGGTTAGCGCACTAGTGGATAGAACCACCAACGGACTGTTTTACATACATGTCATTAAGCATCTTGCTCCAAGAGACCTCCAGGTAGGCTGGGGTCATTGGGGATCGAACCCTGGGAAACACCCTAACCACTATTTTCACTGTCCACCCTTCCCCCTACTTCCAGGTTAGTCACCAGACAGATAGATGGGTGGATAACGGATAGGTGGATACATATGATAGATAAGAAGAGGACGGCCTTACTGACAGAGATTGGGAACAATAGCGGGGACATCCTGTCCTAATGCTCTCCCATCTTACCTCTCCATCTCGTTCCACTCTCCTTTTCCTCTCTCTCTCCTTCCCATTCACCTCTGCCTCCCCCCCCCCCCCCCCCCCCCCCCCCCCCCCCCCCCCCCACACACACACACACACACACACACACATATACACACACATGAACACACACTGGACAGTTTCTCCAACCAAGAGCAATGAGCCATTCAGCACATGTGATGTGAAAACTCGTTCCACGGAGGAAAGTGGCCCAAATGACCATCTAACCGCTCCATTTCTCCATTACATATTCTATGTCTCATTTGAGACTGTTGAAATCCCATCATGACTGGCCATTTTTGGAAAAACATTTTTGGGGTCCAATGTGTGACAGATTGTGTGGATGGTTATTCATGAAGCCCAGCAGAGTGTGGCTACTCTGCTCTGCCCGGGAGAGCCAGTGACTCTACCTCGTGGCCCCATTGTGACCAATAAGCCGAGCCACAGAGGGGTTTGAAAGATTTGTAACCAGTGAAATCGTGACAGAGCTGAAGGAAGAAAGGCATTGTTTAACTGTAAAAAGTCAGCGAAAAAGGTTGAGTTTTACAAATCTTCTTTCGTTATCAAAAGGTGTCACCGGGCCATAACGGGCTCGCCACACACGCAACCCCTGAGACTCCGGCGACCAGGCCGGTACAACGTCTTCGTCTCTACTCAGTTTTTACAGATGTTTTTCAATAAAACCTGGTGAAGCCCATTGAAACCCAATGCCATTGAGACACGCTACGTTGCTCAGAACGGATAACAGTGTTACTATCGTACATCGCATGGCACGCTGACTCAAGTCATTTCTTTCTATTTCATTAACTGAAATATGAGGCTATGTATGACTTGCAAGAAAGAAAGAAAGTGAGATATAGCACAAAAAGTGGATCTGGTTGGCGAGTTCACATAACATTTTTCAAAAGATATGAATGAAAGACTGAAATGATATGCAACCTCATATATAAAACTGGCTATAGGCTTGGTAGTTCAGACATGTGAAACAATTGACACCACCGTTGTGTGGCATGTTAACACAGCCCATGTTTGTACAGTATTCCTAAAGAGCATAAATCAAAACAAATCAAATCTTTGAAGTCTTATTTTCCCAGAGGCTTCACTTGTCTATCATCACAGTCTAGGTTAGATTTCAGGATTATTAGCTATAACGTGTTTAATAACATTAATACTAAAGGTATTTACTCCTTTTCCCTACCTTTCTAGCTCCCTCCACCTCCATAACCCTTGCACACATGCATACTTAGACTTTATATCTTACATTTGTATATTGTATATATTGAATTTCCTAGTCTCTTTATTTAATAGTCATGTACAGTTTATTTTGTGTATTTTTGTGGTTTTATATTCTTTGCTGGACTGTGCCAACATATCAATAAATCGTTGTGCGTGCAAACTAACCCGGCAATGAAGCTCGTCCTGATTCTGATTGGGTTGGTCTGGTTGGGTTCGCCTGCACACGGAGCCACCTGACAACCAAATAAAGTTCAAAGGAAGGATAAAAAATAAGTCAAGACTTGAACACCCACATTCCTTGTGTATTCACAATGGTGTGGGTGATAGGTGAGCTCAGAAGAGACTACGTGAGAAGAGACACCAGCAAAACGTTGCCATTACATCATTAGCGTCTTGTTCACACCTTGCCAGCAGGGTTTCTATTCCAACATTCTGACCTTTCCCCCAGTCCCTCCGTTAAATTGACTTTTTGTTAAAAGGCCAGACAACGTCCAGAGTGTCTAAATGTCACTGGCTCTTCTCTTGTTGCGACCAGTCTTTTTTGGACGTTCATTTCCATTAACAGTTTGGTTTTTAGTGTTCGTGTTTCGCACGCAATGAGAGGAATTGTATGGGCTTGAGCTGCCAAATGTCGGGAATAAGTACACTCTACGATGCTACGCTACTCCTTGCTATTCATTATTCATTATTCACTGCTGCACTTTGTTACTTTTTCACTGCAGCCATCAATTTTGTTTAAAAATTATTCCCAATTTTTACATGTCTAAAAGAGAAAGCCCCTCCATCCATGACCCAATCAACCCAGGTTTTATTTTTCTCTCTCTCAATTAATTTGGTTTGTGGAGAAAGATAATAATAAAAGAACATAAAAAAACGAACTGATACCAGGAAAAGGTTTGAGAGACATTTTTATTGAAGGTGAGTGACACGGAATACAGAGACAGTGAGTGCAGAGACTGAATGAATACAGAGGCTCATTTAGGAGCAGAGACAGAGAGAGATAGAGATAGAGATAGAGAGAGAGAGAGAGAGAGAGAGAGAGAGAGAGAGAGAGAGAGAGAGAGAGAGAGGCAGTTATAGCGAGCAAGAGAGAGAATGGTTGAACTAAATTAGACTCCAAAAATATAGAAACCTACAATAGTGAGGAAAACATTAAGAATATAATATAGCGGGCAGGAAAGTGTCTATTGGTGAGGGTGTTTGACTCCCATTCACAAGGTTCTGGGAGTCAATGTCTTCATCTGCCTGTAGCGTCCATCGGCAAGACCCTAGCTGCCCTTTATAACCCCTACCTGGTCATGAAAGTAAACATAAATATACTTCTTCTCCTTCTCCACAAACACACACACACACACACACACACACACACACACACACACACACACACACACACACACACACCACACCACACCACACCACACCCACACACACACACACACACACACACACACACACACACACACACACACACACACACACACACACACACACACACGCATGCTCAGCGTTCCATTAATCCGATCCACATTTGTAAACATGGGGGAACCCTTCCCTTCGAGGGCGGAGGATCAAAGCAGAGATTGCTGCCGGATGGCCGTTCTCAGCCCCTTTCTCACTTCATCTCCATGTACAAAGATATTATAGGCAATATTTGACATTGAGGAAGACATTCTTCTCCAGGAATGTATTGAAAACGGAAGAGGGATGTCATGGTGTTCAGCGCATACTAAAGTGGTCACATCAATGAGCCGTATAGATACACACACACATACACACACTCACCCACACATGCACAGATACAATCTATCTCGGGCCCACACACACACACACACACTATCTCTCTATCTTGCACACACACTCTCTCTCACACACACACACACACACACACACACACACACACACACACACACACACTCACATTTACAATTACATTTCCATTAATAAAAGTAAATACCGCTCTCCCACTTCCACCTTTAATATTTCCTGACGGACAAATACACCTAGGGAAGTATGTGTGTATTTGCTGTCAATACCAACATACAGATACATGTATAGGGGTGTCTCTGTGGAGCTGGTGCCCAACACTGTACATCATGGGATGGGTCAAGTGGGCCTGTCCTGGCTGCAGATCTCATTAACTTACTATTAATATTTCATAGTGTGCATTGAAGTTGAACGAATGCCTATAGACAAAGACATATAGGAACAACCCTTGGACACACACACACACACACACACACTCTGACAGGGTACTCGCACGTCTGCTGGTGTCTGTGCATGCACGTGCGTGTGTCTGTTGATACACTTGACCAATAACACGAAAGACATTGCTGTACAGTATCCTTCTCTACACTGCGTTTGTGTGTGTGTGTTTACAGGCACTTGCAGCAAGCGTATGTTTGCCACCATAAAATATTCAAAGTGAAAGTAGAGTGCAGTGTTTGCTCGGTCTGATACACTGGCTGTTGCTAATGGAACTTTGTGTCTGTGTGTGTGTGAGAGAGAGTCTTTTTTCCCAGTGAATGCTGAACTGAACTGAACCATTTCCAGTTCAGAGTTTACATTGATCTAGTCAAGTCCACCAACACAAACAAACACACACACACACACACACACACACTCTCTGTCCATTGACTGAGCTGGTGTGACAGCATGCCCCCCCCCCCCCCCCCCCCCCCCCCCCCCCCCCCCACGCACACACTCTGTCTTCTCCCCTCTTTCATCACAGCTTGGACTGAACAGCATGTCTGCACCACCGTCGGATCGATAATAAGACAAATTGACAAAGAAATACACCCCCCCCCTTTTGCTGTGTCATGCACACCTGCCAAACACCTGACCTTCGACCCTCCCGGGACGTTCATCCAACCTCCAGCCAGCCTGTTAATTCACATCACTTTGTTCTCCTTCTGCTCTCTCTCCTTCTCTCCCCTGCCCCGACCAAAGAAGCAAGAGCTCGTAGCTCATAGCTCGTTCCGCACGCTGGTAGCATTCACACAGTCTCTGTGGAGAACCGCGGGCAGTAATTCCTCAGCATTTCCAGTAAAGGGCCCGAATCCGGTTAGCGTGCTAGCTGTGGTTTTTCCCACACAGATCTATCCCCTCGTCTGTCTTCGCCATTACCATGCCAGACACCTCTGTTGGTTTCTGACCCATCCATTTCATCCTCTCTCTCTCTCTCTCTCTCTCTCTCTCTCTCTCTCTCTCTCTCTCTCTCTCTCTCTCTCTCTCTCTCTCTCTCTCTCTCTCTCTCTCTCTCTCTCTCTCTCTCTCTCTCTCTCTCTCTCTCTCTCTCTCTCTCTCTCTCTCTCTCTCTCTCTCTCTCTCTCTCTCTCTCGTGTAATGGCGTCTGCTTAGTTTCTGCATTATACTTGATCTTAATAGTGAAATACAGCCGTCGGTTCTTTAAAAGAGCCACAGTGCTTTAGCTCGACGCTAATAGGATGTGGAGGTTTTTTTCTTCTTCAAGAAATCTGTATGTATGTGTCCGGTGGCATCGTTTGAGTTATTTTCATTATGGGGATGCTATTTACATATGTAATACTGCGTGGATGGTTCCAAATTAAGGTAATGGTTTTCGATTGGAGGAAATTACATGACACGGGCGATTACATGGAGATTTGCCAGGAGAAATGGGTAAGGTCTGGAATCCACAAATAAAAGTGTGTCTGTCAAACACCATTAACGGCGATTAGGGTGAATAAGTGATCGTGATTAATGGCCGATTGATTACGATTTTGAGTCAGTTCGTGATTGATTACGATTTAAACCGGCACAATTAGCGTCTCCTCGCCCAAACAGCATTTAGCATTACAATGCTAACAAAGAATCCATTAGTTGCTGTTGCAATGGGACAGGACAGCACAATGCTAATGACTTGACAGATAAATGTTCCCGTGAAGAATAGGGAAGGACAAAGCAGTTATCACACTCTACTTCCATATTAAATGATCTTATACCAGGTGAACTTTGAACTGCTAACGTAAAAAGATAGCTGACTGGCTTATCCAAATGGAGTGCATGACTATAATCTTCCATTGTCATTTCGAGGTCATTTTTATTCAAAGCAAATTAAAAAACGTCATGAAGGAGTAGGTAACACCCTAATCTCGAGTCCAGCAGTTATACTATGCTATAGCAGAACTCAGGGGGGCGACGGCACAGAGCCTGGGCCCAATAAACTTAGAGGGTGGAGTTACACCATGTTTCCTGTTTCATCACAGAGATATTCTACTGAAAAAAACAAATTTGCACAACTGAACGAAGTATTCAGGAGGGGATTTTGATGATTGTATATCTACAGTGGCCTCTGATACCGTGTTGATTTGAAACCTAAACATACACTATATATATTTGTGCAGGCCGAGTTTGTGTTTGCCAATTAAGCACCTTAAGATTCTGCCTCCAGTCACTTGATTGGTGAAAACACATCAATATCCATGATATTTGATGTTTTACCCCATTTTGTTCCCTCGTCAACGTTCTTTCAGTCTGTTCTACACGTCTACCACCCCAATTTCTTTATGAGCCACAGTCTTATTCATTCTCACTCTCTCTCTCTCTCTCTCTCTCTCTCTCTCCAACTTTTCCCTCCACTCCCAGGCAGTTTAGCTCTGTTTCCCCTTCTTTCTGAGACTTCCAGTTTGGCATCTACGGGGCCATTTGGCCTGCCTCATTCAAACGCTACCAGACAGCGAGAGAGAGTGAGATAGCGAGCCCAAGACAGAGCGCGAGAGAGATAGAGAGAGAGAATCCCCAGGCTGCAGGCCTGGAGACGTTCTAATTCAATATTGAACTAATCCATCTGGCCCACGCGGCTGAATGCAGATGGCTATCGGAACCAGAGACAACCTTGAGCCTCACAGACAGGAGAACATTAAGTCTCATTACACACCAGTCACAATCATCCACCAACCCCTCCTGAACCCCATCTTGTCGGCTGTGTTTGGCCGTTCTGATAGGTTAATGGCTTTCCCTTGTTCGCTTTAGTTTCGTCAAGTGTTTGGATGACGGGAAAGGTCAAGGAGTGAAACTCAAGTGAATCACGACTCTCTATTCTTCTCCTCTCAAGGTTTAATGTGCGGTACACGGTTGTGCGCATTGTTGCATCCATTGGACGCTACTGTTGATACGCTATACCGCATGTTTGACTTTCTAGAGAAATAACGTATATGACATACAGCAACGACTGCCTTTCATTGGATTTTCTTCACGGCTCCATGCGTCAATCTAAATAATTATTAATCACGTGGGTACTTCCTCTCTGTGGTCGTCGGTGGCGCCTATATCCCGTCTCTGTCAGAACGAGGAGAATCCAACCTTTTGAAAGCCTTAGAAGCTTTCTCCCAGTGGATTTGGAGGGGTTTTCCTCAACCGCTGAGGGTGCGCGGGGGTGCTATCACGTCTCATTTGAATGTGGGTCCTGTGAAGACCCCTGAGACTGGAGCTGTATAAATAAAGTTGACTCGACCGAAGTTGACAGTTCAGATTTTCCGGTTCTTTCTCTCACTTCCATCCGATGAGCCAGCTCCAAATCGAATCCACCCTCCACTTATGATCTCTCTCTCTCTCACTCTCTTTCCCTCTCTCCCCCTCTTCTACACCCACACTTGACTTCTCTCCCTTTTTTTCATCATCTCCACCCCTCCACGCTCCTCCTCCGCCTTCCCCCTTTTATTCTCTCCGCCAGCTCTAATTTCTCCTCTGCTCCATCTCTTTTTACCTCCCCACACTATGCACTCACTTTCCGCACTGGCTGTCCCTCTCTCTCGCTCTCCCTCTACCCCCACTGTCTATCCTTTCTCCCCCCTACCCTGCCCTTCACCTCAGACACATCTCTTTGCTCTCTCCTTGATTACAGTCAATGTGACAGAGAATTCAAGAACCCCCCCCCCCCCCACACACACACACACACACACACACACTCTCAACCCCCCACCATGGACTGACCCCATCCACCTACTACAACTTCTACTACTACTACCACCACCTCCCACTCAACCCTCACCTTGTGTTTGAATCCAATTGTCTTCTTCCGATCCGATTTCCTCACCAGGCCTGACCTGCTGCTGGAGTAGTGGTAGTGGTGTATCTGGAGATGATTAGTCAGTCCCTTCCTCGTTGCAGCATGTGGTTAGGTCCAACAGGGCCAGCATATGGCTGTGGCCCGGGAAAGACCAGACGACACGGCGGGGGAATACTCTTAATTAGAGCAAGCAGTCAAATGTGCATGTCATCTAACCTTCTGCTGATCGAAAAACACATAATTTATTTAGCAATTAGTAAAGGGTGTAGACAATGACAGAAAGAGAGAGGTAATGAATAGCATAGGTGAGACTGAATTGGCTGCAAAGCCAGTTTACTCTTGTTTTGATTAATTGGACATTATGGGAGGTCTTTTGATCCAATATAATATGAATGTCTTACATTCATGTCCAACATTTAAAAATGTACCCAAGAAAATAGTTTTTCACAGGAAACTCAAAATGACTCAAGCAATGCAGTCATAGCCACAATTTAGCCCTGCTAGCTACAGCAGAATGTTCTTTTCTTTCATGCGTCTTATTTGTTTGAGCATGATGTGGTTGACTGACAGCTGGACTGAGTGATTGGACTTGGGGGAAGGGGGTAATTTCTCTGTCACATCGTTGACTGATTATAGACCTGAAGTCTGTCACCGTTTGGAACTCCATCAGAAGTTTCTGACATGTGGGGGAGGGGGTGGTACAATTTGAAGCATATTGACAGAGAAAAGACAGTTAAAATTCACTTTTCCTTTTTTTGCCTTTGTTTGTGCTAGAAAGGCTTGCAATGCTCAGCTCTGCACTATAAAGGGTGGAAAATACTTTATCTAGTACTTATACTGTGCAAAATGTTGAGGTCACAAGCAACATCTATTAGCAGGTTGATGAATTAAGAATGAAATGTGTAGTAACTTATTATTTGGGGTAAAGTACTTAGGTAGATAAGTACATTTGTTGTTTGTTTGTTTGTTTGTTCACCAAAGTATTGTTTGTTGTGTAGGATATAAACTTTACTGGGTATGTGATGTGAGAAATGTTGTCTACTAGGAAGGTTGGTCAAATAGAACATAGGCTTTCACAAACAACATTATACTGAACTTTTACTTTACTACCTTTTTTACTACTCTAATACCTGTGCCTGAATGACACCTAATTTCATTTAAACCTCACTTACTCCAGGGCTGATGTCGCGGTAGTTGAGGATTACCTAATATAAAAGGAAACAATATTCACCTAAAGATACACTGTGAAGATTGCTTCTTTGGTTTATGCTCTGGCAGAGGTAAAATGGCTGAATTATTTATTACCCACACATGACGACAAATACAATATTTGAAGAGATCAGACCACATTAATCACCTTGATTAGCTTGAGGATGACAGCTAAAACAGCAGCCGTTCTGAAACGGAGTGGTTAAGAGCAGCCAATGTTCCACCAGGGATATGATGGAAGAAAGCTGACTCCTGTGGGAACCGTTGGTGTGTGCCTCTGGGGTACAGTTCTGATAAAAATAAAGAAAAGTATTGTCTCAATGCCTCACTTACAAAGAAAGCCATTAGAGTTATCCAATGATAATTACATCAAAATAAACTGAGGAGAAATGGTTTGTTTTTTATGTAATGGATAAAAGAAAATACAGGACCTTATTTTACATACCTTAAATATATAATTCTTTTTTGAGCATATTTAGCCAATTTTCATTTTTGGGGTGTTTCCAATCCCAACTGGGTCACATTTATTTTCCAAATGAGTCAACGTTTGACAATATAATCTTAATGGCGGAGAGAATATACATACTTTTTGGTATAGGGCTAACTAAATAACTGGAAGAAAAGTCTGAATGGAATCAATGTATTGCCAGAATATCCTAGCCATTCTACGATTATCACGCACTAACCTGTTTCAATAGTTCCCTTGGGTCTCCTCGTTAGCATAATTTCACCTGTGATAATTGATGATGATTGATCATGTGTGTAAGCCTGTGTATTTTTTTTACTTATGTCTGTTTTGTGTTGCATAAAGTATGTTTTGTTGAGTTCTGATCCTGCCCCTGCATTGTGGTCCATATTTCATCTTTAATAGTAGGTTATTTAACGCATTAATTCAGAGCGTTACTGAACTGTGTGTATTCCCAGCTGAAAAGGTGCCGAGTTTGATTCCCCCATGTCCGCTCAACAGTCCATCCGTAGACCTAGGCATCCTTGAGCAAGATGCCCAACTCCTACCTAATCCTTAATGACATGCATCTAAATGCTAAATAAACATATTCAATTACTGAAAAAGTAAATAGTAACACAATGCCCAAGGATTCGGTTAAAATCTGTTGATTGAGGAGGTGTATTAATTAAGGGCAACACATTGCAATTGTCTGCACTGCAATGATAGGCCTATACGTAAAGGTCTTAATTATCTTCCATTCACCAAAACATTTCGCTAGTGAAAAGAAGAGACACTCGTTTTTTTGGTCTTCGAAAAACACTCAAAGAAACTTAATCTTGAACACACCGTAATGTTGGCCACACATAGACACGCATGGAAAAACGCAAGTCTGTTGAAGTGTAGCTCGTTTTCCGGGGTCGGATTCCTCCTGCATGTGCGATTTATGTGCGTCTGTACACCGAACACGAATCCTCGCGGGGGTATGGCGTCAATACTTTATTTTGTGTTGGGAGACAGCGATCGATCACGCTCCCTTTCCCCCACCGAACGGAAGCACTCCATATTCAGCGGTTGATTTCGCGGCTGGATATACTGCACACCACTTAGCGGTCTTGTGTGTGTGTGTGTGTGTGTGTGTGTGTGTGTGTGTGTGTGTGTGTGTGTGTGTGTGTGTGTGTGTGTGTGTGTGTGTGTGTGTGTGTGTGTGTGTGTGTGTGTGTGTGTGTGTGTGTGTGTGTGTGTGTGTGTGTGTGTGTGTGTGTGTGTGTGTGTGTGTGTGTGTGTGTGTGTGTGTGTGTGTGTGTGTGTGTGTGTGTGTGTGTGTGTGTGTGTGTGTGTGTGTGTGTGTGTGTGTGTGTGTGTGTGTGTGTGTGTGTGTGCGTGCGTGTTAGTATGGGAGATGTTATCCGAGCGTGTATGAGTGCTCATTGTCTTCCTGTACGAAGGAACTAAGAGTTGGATTAAAAACTAAATCTGATCAGTTGGAAATATTTTTTATTACTGACTCAACGGATTTAATAAATTCAATTAAACTTTATTAATGTAAAATATATTAATATAAATATGAATGATGGGTCATAATAAATCAAGATGAAGTATGATGTTTGAACTTGGATCAGGGGACTATTGGTTTGAGTGGTTTGTTGACATGATCTCACAAATCGGTGGTTTTTTTTGTTAGTCCCATAATCCCATAATGTTTACATTACCTTGGACAGTGAATACATATACAGGTCATTAAGGAGCTGGTATGGGGTTAGACAGTGAATACATATACAGATCATTAAGGAGCAGGGAGGGGTTAGACAGTGAATACATATACAGATCATTAAGGAGCAGGGAGGGGTTAGACAGTGAATACATATACAGATCATTAAGGAGCAGGGAGGGGTTAGACAGTTAATACATATACAGATCATTAAGGAGCAGGGAGGGGTTAGACAGTGAATACATATACAGGTCATTAAGGAGCAGGTAGGGGTTAGACAGTGAATACATATACAGGTCATTAAGGAACAGGTAGGGGTTAGCAAAAAGAATTGTAGCAAATGAATGTTTGATACGATGTGAACGAATCGACGATAGTAAAGATAGTTAATAGATAGACTGGCCAACTGAAAAGCACACGGGGAAATCGGCGTGAGTTTTTATCAGGGCGTTATTGATTGTTATATCATTAGTGCTGCAGAGCCGCGTAAGAAGATAAATTGCAGTCACTGGTTAGTTAGTTTCTATTCACTACGTAGGGCCTACGGTATATAAAAAAATATAAATATGGCACGCAGCAGGCATGAAAAGAGAGAGGCGATAGGCCCGTGGCCTCCGTGCCAGTGTGGCTGGGGCCCCTTGATTTAAATGTATTTATTTTATTTGTGAGGGGCCCTTTGCCATACCACTCTTCTCACTCACACACACCAATTAACACACACACACACACACACACACACACTCATACACCACACTTTTACACACACACCACACACAGAGGATCCGTGCAAGGCGGGGGTCCGTGCTCCTAAATCATCCCAGTTTTAGCGGGGGCACATGGAGCAGCTGAACCGCGGCACCAGTCGCTCCCCTCTATGAATAGCCGAGCACATCCAGCTGGGCCCACCAGCCATCAACATAAATAACACATTTACATATTTTCTCTTGCAGATTAGACATTATCGCCGCTCTTTCCCCTTTGGGCGCGCAGCACACTCGCCAAATGAATCCGGGGCACTTGAGACCGGGGAGTTGAGGCGAGGGGCACTCAGAGAAGAAGATGATTAGGGTAACGGCATGGCTGTAGAGTATAAGGCAGAGCCTGCTTTATATGTAGTTGTGTGGCTTTCTGTATAGTCGTCTGTGGAGTCGCACTGCTGATGAAGTGTGTTTGAGGGTTTTGTGTCACTGCGTATGGCGAGGTGCAGTTACTTCCCTCGTATCAACTTCCCTTTGCCCTTAAATAAAGTCAATCAGAGAAGTAAAGTGTAAAAAAGTGTATTAATATAATTGTGAATTATTTGTGCTCAATTCCGCAGAGGCAATTCAGCAAAAAAGTCACTGCAATACTTCCTAATCCGTTGCTTCCTCTGATGTCATTAGTCACAGGAAATAGAATCGCTCTTCAACATCTGTGGTGTAAAAACTAAACTCGATGTGAATGGTTGAAAGTGAAATAAAAACCTCAGAACAGGGTGTGAATGAGGCCCACCCGGGGCTGGTGTCAGGGATGCGGTGGGGGAGATCCGTGGTAGCAGTGAGGAATATTGGACCAACCAGCACCGACTAGACCTCCCTGGCTCAGGGACAAGAACCGGGGGCCACAGTGCTGTCTGTCAGCCCTGTGATGTGCCTGTGAGGGCCCCTGATGGTGGTGGTGGTGGGGGTGAAGGAGGAGGTTGTTGTGATGACAGGGGTAAAATGGTGGTTGAGTGTAACGGAGACATATTGTAAAACAATGACTGGCCATGGGGCCTGTGCATGAGAGGGAGATAAAGAGAGAGAAAGAGGGATATAGAGAGAGAGGGATAGAGAGATTGTTCACATGAAGAGAGAGAGATTGTTCACATGAAGAGAGAGAGGAGGGGAGGATGAAGAGAGAGAGAGAGACTACAGCGCCAACACTTCAGGTATTGACTTAACATTTGTGGCACGATGTCACATCTCCAAGAGCATAACTTTACCGTAGCCTTGGTGTGGTTCTGATGCTTTAAGATAAACCTTCTTGCCTCCCTTCTTTCTTCCTCTCGCTCTCTCTATCGCTCTCTCCAACCCCCCCCTCTCTCTTGGCCAGAGAGGATGCAGATCAGACATTCGTTTATACTCACTTCATGACATTTGCACTCAGGTTCGGGGCGAGAAACGTTTATGTTATATTAAGATGGCTGCCATATAGGCACTACAGACGAGTTCCATATAGCCATGATCGTGCCCATGAGCGACATTGGACATTGAAAACAACAACAGCAACAGTTTCCCATTTGAAACACTCAATCTGTAGATTGTGATTTAAAAGTGATTGACGTGCCTTTTGATAACGTAACTAGGGGCGGTCACATAAATGAAAACCAACACATCAACGTGTGTGTATATTTGTGTGGGTGAGTGTGTGTGTGTCTGATTTGCAGATATGCTATGCTGATTAGAGATGGCTGTCTGGGACAAGGAGCAAGCTGAGAAAGCATTACTAATGATTGAAAGAAAACATATATGTATTGTTTGTATAGAAAAGTTTGTGTGGTTTTCTGTAAAGACAAAAATAAATCAACTAGTAGTATACCCTGACCACACTGGTTGGTCATTTATCCAAGAAAAGCACCAAAAAAACAGCCCTTACTCATGAAAGCCATGCCACGCTGATGCTGTTTTAGAGTACTGACACCTTTTTGATTCCAATTCAAGCACTGCTTCTAACACAGCCAATCACGGTTATATGTCTTGTTTGTCTGGAGCCTGTTTCCATGGTGACCTGCACCAAGTTAAACAATGTTTTCTTTGTGAGGCAAAATATTGACTTCTGTCCGTTGAATGATCAAGGATAACGTATTCATTTTGGTGACCTTAAAGTACGTGTTGGAAAGGAAAGCAAAAGCTATACACATATGACGATCGTCTTAGCAGCCACACGTTCATTTCACACATCACAGATTCCTGTGAGATGGCATCAACACGTACCAGTGACACCTTCCAGTGTTACATAACAGTTAGGCCTATTCGATTGGCTTGCAGTATTGAAGGCACTCCAAATGGAACTTGAAAAACATATTGTGACACCCCAACACATCATTTGAAAAAGGGGTGTTGGTGTTGATTGAATTATTCTCCAAAGTTTCCGAAAAAGTAGGCTACATGTTAACCTTTTAAAAACCTTTGTTAGATGATTGAAAGACAAATACACTATATTAAATGTTCAAACAGTGGTTGAAATAGTACAGTTCTACCACCATTATATTTATATTGTTGCTTTTGTACATCCTTTGAAGAACAAAAGGTTCCCGGATTAATCACATGAATTACGTTCATTTGTAAATCTGCTTATTAGTTTAATTAGCAGAAGAAGGACATCTGGCTAATCTCTCACAAAAATCTATCAAGGAGCTGATGTAAATTAATTTATTCTATTAGCTTATTAGACCCCACGATATTACAGCTAACATTAGTATCTCATTGGACCACCCTTTCGTGGTGCTGTCACCAGTTCTGACTAGTTTCTGCTTCTACACAGAGTGGTCAAGACAAAACCATATTACGTTTTATGGTTCTGAGATAAATCAGACCCTGTAGACTTATTTACCATTCCACCCATACTAATACAGTATATACTGAACTTTTTCCTGGATTCGAGAGATGCTTCATGGACCACCTCCAGATGAATGTCTGTTTACCTTGTATCTCTGAATAAACAATCGTATTGAACCCTTACCACACTTCACATGTCATGTCACACATGTCATGCCTAGCCCTGAAACCACGATACCTGAGGCATCAAAATTATGCCTTATCAGAGCCTAAATATATCTACAGAGAAAATGATTTTCAAGTGACTCACCATTTTACACCTCGTAACAATTAAATACGAAAATGTTTTCCGCGGCCCAACTTTCAACAATCGTCCCCTGGTAAAACCCCATGCATCCACACCAGAACAATGAGCTGTAGGCCTGCAGTAACCACCAATATATGTGATTGCATGCCATCCAGATGGCCCATCAGACATTCAATAATGAAGTATTAACTTTAATACCTCCAGCGTAAGCCGTTACCCGATGATGCACACGCATGCTGCAAGACGCCAGTTGGCGAGTTTACCAGCGTGCATAAAATAAAATAATAATAAAATTGAATAAAAAAACGAAGTGCCGTCTGCATCCGAGGTTCCCTGGAAGTGGAGCCTTTGTTTCATAATAGGATCCGGGGAGTACGGTGCGCACATCAAAACCTAGGCGTCGTCCGGGGAGATGGCCACTTCACTCAGAAGTAATGAGGTCGTTTAGCGCATAATGAGGTAGCCTATAACTGACGTGAGCATGGGGGGAGTAGACGACAAAGACCTCAGAGCTCTATTCGCCGCCACTATGTCGGAAGTACGTTTGGGATCGAAAAAACATTTTAGCCCCCTTATTTGTTCTCCCTCCCAATACAACCACCACCGCCCCCACTCCTCCACCCCTCCCTCTCCTGTCTTTGGTGCTGTCATTCTGTCGCGTCATCAGCGCCAGTGGGGTGTGACAACCCACTAGGTTTTTAATCTTTCTCAATCAGGAGGGAATCTCTCTCTCAGTCTCTCTGTTTCTCTCTGTTTCTGTCTCTCTTTCTTTCTCTTTCTCTCTCTGACTCTCTCTTTCTCTCTCTGTCTCTTACTTGACTCTCCCTCTCTCTTCCCCTCCCTCTGCCTTACACCCTTCTCTCTGTTCTGCCCCTTCTCTCTCTCTATCTCTCCCTTTCTCTCTCTTGCCACTCTCTCTCTCCCTGACTATATTTTGCACATACATTACAGGAAAATGTTGGCCTGTAGCACCCACCACAATGCATGGCCGCTCTCTCTTTCTCTCTCTGACACTCTCTCTTTCTCTCTCTGACTCACTGTCTCTCTCCCTCTCTCTCAACCTCTCTCCCTCTCTCTCAACCTCTCTCCCTCTCTCTTTCTCTTTCTCTTCCTCTCTCCCTCTCTCTCTTTCTCTCTCTGTCTCCCTCCCTCTCTCTCTCTCTCTCTCTCTCTCTCTCTCTCTCTCTCTCTCTCTCTCTCTCTCTCTCTCTCTCTCTCTCTCTCTCTCTCTCTCTCTCTCTCTCTCTCTATATATATATATATATATATATATATTTATTTATTTATTTATTTATATATATACATGTCTCTGTCCCGCTCCCTCTCTGTCTCTCTTACTTTACTCTACCGTGTGTGTGTGTGTGTGTGTGTGTGTGTGTGTGTGTGTGTGTGTGTGTGTGTGTGTGTGTGTGTGTGTGTGTGTGTGCTGACAGAATGAGAAGAGTGAACCCGCTACATAACCTTTGCAAGGACAGCGGCGAGGCAGGGCTGACCGGCCAGAAAGCACTTTAGGAAAGGAAAACCATTGGTGCGGTTAATACCCAAAAGATGAGAAAAGGGAAAGTAGACGGAGCAGCAGGAGGAGGAGGAGGAGGAGGAGGAGGAGGAGGAGGAGGAGGAGGAGGAGGAGGAGGAGGAGGAGGAGGAGGAGGAGGAGGAGGAGGAGGAGGAGGAGGAGGCCATAGCGCCAACCATGATGACTTCTATATATAGCCATCGACGGTGCGTGAGTGTACAGACGCAGGCGCCGCACGGACGCATGCATCGCTAAGACGCCACGCCATCCTAGTTTCACAGTGTGCGTAATGTGTGCGTTTGTATGTGTGTATAGTGTGTAGTGTGTGTGTGTAAAGTGTATAGTGTGTGTGTGTGTGGGGGGGGGGGGGGCTAATGCAAATATGTGTGTTATAGTGTGGAGCGATGCTTTATCGCTCAGTGTTTGTAAGTTTGTATACACTATATGTGTGTATGTGTGAGTGAGTGCGTGCGCGTGTGTGTGTGTGTGTGTGTGCATGCGTGTTTATGTGTGAGTGTGGAAACGCAAATATGTATGTGATGTGGTGGGGAGGCATACTTCACTGAATCAAGCATGTATGCGTGTGTGTGTGTGTTTGTGTATGTATGTGCATGTGTGTGTGTGTGTGGGTGTTTATGTGCATGTGTGTGTGTGTGTGTGTGTGTGTGTGTGTGTGTGTGTGTGTGTGTGTGTGTGTGTGTGTGTGTTTATTAGACCAGAGAGATTAAACTGAGCACTGCTGCCGACCAGAGGAGTAGAGTAGGAAGAGAGAGGAAGAAGAGGAATAGCAGGAGAGAGGAGGAAGATCCCATAGCTGCAGGAGCTGCAGTGGCCTTAATTATAAAGCAAACACCTACCTCCACCCCCCCCCCCCCCCCCCCCTCCCCCACATCAGAACCGTTTGTGTTTCTCTCAAGGCAAACTGTTTCCAGACTTGTTCTGCTCAGCACATTTTCATTAATGAAATGCAAGAGGCACCCATTGTTCACATAAGATTGGTTATTTTGGGTCTTGTGTGTTTTATAAACATTCAGCGAAAATAGAACATTGTATATAAAACATTAAATAAAATAAAAAAAGTAAAATCTCTGATCTCAAAATGAGAAGACACACATTCATCTATTTTCATTCATGCACGGCTTTCGGACATGCGGTACAAAAACCAAGAACGTTAGCCCATGTTGCAGTCCAGAAACTGCCACAGCACTTCCCCTTGGGGAATACCACTTCGCTATCTTGAAAGTTACCGTCATTACATCACGTCGCACAATCAAGGGGACCGTTCTATAACACATTGTAAGAGTTCAGGCAGCACCATATCCCAGCATGCACCAGGTGCCTACGGGTTCACCCAGACCCCACCAGCCAGTGACCACCATGTCCAGTGACGTAGACGCAAAGTTCCCAATCGTACAGAGATTGCCAACAAGCGGGTAGGGGGAAATCGGAGCTCCGCCATCGCAATGTAATCTTTGAGTGGCGTGAACGGGTGCTCATTGTGTGTCTCCATCAGCACCCCTCAGAGAACGGAGACGAGTGGGAATAATAGGAATCCTGACGTTGTAAAATATTGAGCGTGTCGTTTACGACATGCTAGGCGGCTGCCGCTATCAGCGGGATTTCAACGAGACGCGCCGACGGAACACGGCGAATAATGGAAGCTGTTAAAAAAAACGGCCATAAAGATTAGGGAGATAGTCTATGTACGGAGTGCCTCCCGTTGATTGGGGAGCGATTGTGGGATAGGACGACCGACGGGGTCTTTATCTTTACACTTCATTATGCTTCGCAATGAAGTCGATGGGCCCGCGTATTCACTGGGACTATTATCGTTCTTGAGATGTTGTAGGAGAATGCATCATAAAATGTGGTCTTTCTTCAAATGTACAAGTTTAATAATATATGGTGCTGATTGAAATACGCACATGCACACATACAAATACACACACCCACACAATTGTGCATCATTTTCAATATAACTGTGTTTGTGTGTGTGTGTGTGTGTGTGTGTGTGTGTGTGTGTGTGTGTGTGTGTGTGTGTGTGTGTGTGTGTGTGTGTGTGTGTGTGTGTGTGCGCGCAGTATTTCAATCAGCACCACACGCACATGCAAAACAACGTTTTTCCTCGACACAACACACGTGCATGCAAATATATGCAAGTGATTGCATCCAACGGCAAAAACGTAGTTTTAGTACTAGTAGTGAATGCATTGGCATTAAGCACCATCATGACCGGAGAGCTCTGCTGCACACGAGTTACGAGTTATTAGCTGATTTGTGTAAATCAGTGATCTGTGTGAGAGCGGATTAGCCTCCACGCTTTCTGCAGCACAACCTCAGCAGAGCTCGCTGCCTCTGGCTCGGGAGAAGCTCATTACATTAAACTACGGGAGTGGAAATCGTTAACAAAATGAACGTATACTCCTGTTAATAATGTGGCTAGACCTGGTGGAGGGTTGTAGTGTGGGTTTGGTACAGTACTATGTGAGTGGGTGGGTGTGCGTGTACTTTTGTGTGTGTGTGTGTGTGTGTGTGTGTGTGTGTGTGTGTGTGTGTGTTAGAGTGCGTGTGTGTGTGCGTGCGTATGTCTATGTGTGGGGGGGATTAGATTGTGTGTGTGTGTAGGTTGGAGTGTGTGTATGTGTGTGTCTGCATGTGCATGTATATGTATGTGGGTTGGAGTGAGTGTGTGTTTGGGTTGGAGTGTGTGTGTGTGTGTGTGTGTGTGTGTGTGTGTGTGTGTGTGTGTGTGTGTGTGTGTGTGTGTGTGTGTCTGTGTGTACATACCCAATCACGCATGACAGACTTTGTTTTTGGATTCATGAAAATGCAAAAGCTCTTGTGGACTTGATGTTTGAGTGCGTTTGATAAAACATGCTGTTGTCGCATGTGAACGCCAACAAGCATTCAAATGCGCTCATTTTCGCTGCACAGAACGAGCACAGGTTGTCAAGTGTCTCATTAAACTTTCACAGGAAAAGCCTGTGCAGCGCTCTGCATTGGAGAGAAAAATCACCTTTATGAACCAAACCCCTTATGCTTGTTCAACATGAGTGTTACATGGTAACACCCATGCTAACATACTGAAACCTGCACTATCTAACTTTTCTACTACAGCTATATAAAAAATCTGAACTAGAAAGTTACTCAAGAATAAAAGGTGCCCATCCACGAGTTAATTTATCCAGGGATTTCTCAATAAATCGTTATATTCTGGTCTACGTTAGGTCATATTTGATGCGAGTTCCCCGGAATTTTTACAACACCCGGGTCTTTCTGAAGCGTCAACATTTTTCTAAATGATATAGCTATAACTGTGGCTACAACTCAAACCACTAGAGGTTGGTAATGAGAAACTTAAGTGCAGGTTTAACAAAGTACTTCATAACATAAAAAGTAAAATACACATGAGGGGAAATATCCTGATGTCACACATCATTTTATCAAAATAAATGTTGCATGGTACTTATGGATATAAACGTTCCCTTTCTGCTCCATCTGCATGGATAATGGATTCGAAAAAACATCTGAAGAAGCACCTCTTCCGTGAACATCTCATAAATTGACTCGGGCACTTTGTTGTTTTCAGCTCTTTATGTCAAAGTTAGAACGTACTTGGTTGAGATGTACCATCTCTGAGAGGTTACTGTTATATGCTTGACTCACACTCATAAAAACATGTCTCTACGAACCTTATATTTCTTATTCATAATGCTACTCTCCTACTGTTTTCCCAATCCTGGTTGGGAAGCACTTGGAGTTTTCATAGTTACTCCAATTTTGATGGCATGCTTTGATTGTCTCTGTGCCTCACCTGCATGTTGCTTTGGATGAAAGCGTCTGCGAAATGACAAAATATGAATGTAAATAATGGATAGGAGATTGTACGGGAGATTGTTTACTATTGTGTGTG
This sequence comes from Lota lota, assembly GCA_026745465.1. Classification (NCBI taxonomy): domain Eukaryota; kingdom Metazoa; phylum Chordata; class Actinopteri; order Gadiformes; family Lotidae; genus Lota; species Lota lota. The sequence continues at coordinate 7,636,350 of JACYXH010000249.1, forward strand.
CTCAATGAATGAATAGATGACTGCCTTGGTCTGTTAGTGTGTAATGTCCAGGTATGCATGAAGTTGATTATTGTCCACATGCGTGTGTGCAGGTTTCTATGGCAACAACAATGACAAACCAGGGGGATAGGATAGTCTGGTCTTGTGGGTGAGGTTGTTTGACTCCATGGTGAAAGGTTGTGTGATCAAACCCCAATGTCTACATGTAGGTGTCCATGAGCAAGACACCCTAACCCCTACCTTCACTTGAAGTCGTAATGTATAAAATCGTCTACCCAATAGTAAAATATCCTTTTATCCTTCTTCTCCTGCCTCCTACCCAGATCCCAGGGACCTCAACCGGCTGTGTAGGATCTGGGTAAAACTTCCTCAGACAAGTGCATGCCTCCTAATCTCTGTATCGCTTCTCTCTCCACCCACACACTCCCATGCTCTCTAGTTTATCCAGCTGCGCATGAAGACGGGCTGGCCAAGCTCTGAGTCAACCCCCGCCTCCCTCCCCTCCATAACCACCCTCCCACCACACACACACACACACACACACACATCCCACCACCACCGCATTAAAACCTCCCGATGTGTGAAGTGTCTTTTATGTCCTTCTATAAACACTCTCCGCCCCCCATTCCCTCCCTTCCCCCGTCCCTCCTACCTTTCCTCCGTTCACAGCCAATCAGAACTCAGGGGGAGGACGAGGAGTAGTTTGGGATTAACGTTTATAAGACTTTTTATGTAATTATCGTCTTCTCAACCTGCATGCCCCACCTCTTCCCCCTCCAGGGAGTAGGCCTACTGCAACAGGAGAGTGCACTCAATGAGGGAATTAGAAAGAGAGGAGGATCGAGAGATGAGATGAGAGAATAAGTGAAGAGGTGAAGGTGAAGAGGGCGAGAGGAGCACGTGAAGCCAGAGAGAGAGGTCAAATGAAGAGCGAAAGAGAACAAAAGATGATGTTTCAGAAAAATGTAAAAGGGTTGCCAGAGATGGGAAACAAACATTGACAGAGGGGATTTAGAGAAAAAGAGAGAAAGGGAGAGAGAGTGGGGGGGAGACAGAAAGGAAGAGCGAAAACATAAAGAATAGTAAGAGAGGAAGAGATAAAGAGAGAGCAAAAGGGAGAGAGGGGAAATAAAGAGAAAGAGGATACGATAGAGAGAGAAAGGGAGAGAGAGAGGGGAAAATGACAGGATAAAATAGCAAGACCAAGAGATAAAGAGACGGAGGGAGATAAAGAGAGACAGAAAGCGAGAGAGCGGGGAAGGAGGCAAAGAAAGAGTGGGAGAGAACGAAAGAAAGAAAGGGAGAGAGAGGGCAGCAGTGATAGAGCGAGACCCTGGGAGAGTTGCATTAGTGGCTTCACTCCACAGCCAATGGAGTGTGTGGGGCTTCAATAAAAGCCTGTGCGGATCCCGGCTGCGTCTCCACAGCACGGAGGAGAGGGTCGCTCCAGACTCCAGCTCCACTCGCAAGGTGTTTGGGCTTGACTGACTCTAACCATAGGAAGCAATACATAATGCAAGAGAACACACCATCATAATTAGCGCGTTGGTCGTGTGGTTTTATGTAGTGTGAAATTAGTTTTTTTTCTTTTTTGGTCCCCAGGTGATGTTCGCCCTCCCTACATTTACCCATAATTCAGTGCAACGCCCAGCAGAAAAGCGGCAAGAGTAGACAGAAACAGGTGAACTTCCTTTGTTTGTTTGTTGTTTTCCTTCAAGGGATTCACGGCCAGTTATCATTGTTTGTACGACAGAGACCTTGAGTGCCATTTAATTTCCGTTTTTGGGGGGTTGGGGGGGGGGGGGGGAGGCTGGGTGGGAAAAGCGACACCTCACTTTCTAACACAAACATCTCCCTCCGCCAGCCGGGGCAGGTGGGGCCACACACACACACACTGAGCAGCGTGACAACAGACAAGAGATGCTCTCCTCTCCTCAGAGGCATTCAGTAGAAGACAAAGCCCTTGTGTAAATATCAGTGTACCGTCAGAGGGATGGCTAGGTTTGTTTAACTCCCAGACAAGAATGTCCATTGCACGGCCTGTGTTTGTGTAGGCCGTCCTTGAGCAGGTTGCCTTACCTAACCCCCCGTACCTGCTCCTTAATGATATGTATCTGAATACATTCACTGCTGAGTCGTGTTGGATAAAGTGTCTACATAGCAATTAGTAATAATAATGTCCACCCATCTTAGATTCTTTATACAGAGGCGTAAAAGGAGCGACCCATAATTAGGGTTATGAGCCACACCTGTGTTTGTCCTACGATAATTAAAAAGCGTCTATTGAGCAAGATGCCTTATGCTCTTTGATGCGGTTTGTCTGAATTTTCTAAGTAAGTTGCTTTTGAAAAGAAACCTTTGCTGAATAACTAAATAGTATAATATAGTTTACAGAGGGATCTCATAAGGCACAGGAAAACAAACTGGCAGAGTTGATTCTGTTAGGTAAGATAGGAACACATTTCACAGTGTTATATGGCCTATTCGAAATGCCTGACACCAGAGAGAGAGAGTGTGCCCTTTTCATAACGCCTGCAAACTTAACACACACACACACACACACACACACACACATAAATGCACAGACCAAACACGCGTCACTCACACATACACAAACACACACCCATATTTCATTGTGCTGAGGTCATCAAATGAGATGTCAAATTCACACTTGGGGCAAGTATATGGCAAGTGGTGGCCTGGCTGTCACCATGGTAGCTGTGGGCTGTGATAACATTCACATATCAGGCAAAGGCTCATGGGAAATAATTGGGAAGGGATGAGCTCTCTTAAGGAATGACATGGATGCAGAGAGAGAGAGAGAGAGAGACAGAGAGAGAGAGAGAGAGAGAGAGAGAGAGAGAGAGAGAGAGAGAGAGAGAGACGAGGTTAAAGATAATGTTAGGCTATAAAGTGTTTTATAATGTTAATGATGACTGACTTGCGTGATTATCATTAAATGAATAGTAATTAAGGATACAGACTGGAGTGTCTTCACATCACAGACACAAAGAAAAAAAACCTAATGTTAACAATCTCTCTCTCTTGCTTTCTCTCTCTCATCTTTCTCTCTCTGTTCATCCCTCTCTCTCTCTCAGCTCCTCTACTTCTCTCTCTCACTTCCTTTACCTCTCTCTCTCTCTCTCGCTCTCTCTCTCTCTCTCTCTCTCTCTCTTTCTCAATCCCCATCAATCTGAACCGTCCTTGGGGATGCCCTGTGAGGCGGAGTGGGCCTCTCAGCCTGTCGGCTCACCCTCTTTTTCCTCTCCCACATTAGCCTCCTTGCATCACCTCTCTCCCCCTGCCCTCCTCCGCCTCTCCCTCTCTCCATCGCTGCCGTCAAATTAGCCTTCCACCCCGACCCCCCCCCCCCCCCCCCCCCGAGCATTGTGAAACATGACAACATAATTCATCCTTTCTCCCGACTAGCCTCATCCTCTCCCCTTCATAGCCACCACCCCCTGGCGCCCCCCCCCCCCCCCCTTTTGTGCATTCTTACATCGTCCTTACATAACCCTGCACCTCCATTCACCTCCACCTCCCTTACAAGCACCCCCCCATCCATCCCCACCCAGTTTTATGAGGGTTAGTCACCTTCTGTTGGGACTCTTCCTCAGCATTAGTCGTTATCAGAGGACAACGATGGCAGCTTTAAATAAGCCCTCTTCACGACACATTTGATACAGTACACCATTGGATGTTTACATCTGTTGACATTTGTTTCCTTGTAGCGCTTTTATCCCAAGTGGCTTACAACTGAGGCGGGGAACAATCAACGGATACAATTAAACTTGGTGTAGCTAAAGAAATTCAGAAGTTCCTGAAAAAGCATGCGGGCAGAATGCAAAGTAGCTATGGGAATCAGAAAGGCAAGGTTAATAGAATTGTTTGAATTGTTTGAATATGTGTCTAACCATCTGAAAAAACAAAATCCAACAAAAAAATGTTATGAATGGCAACTTCCAGAGAGATGATCAGCCAGACATACTGGGCTGTATCATATGTCCTGTGACTGTTGTCAGGGGATGTGACCACCATCAACATCAACTGAAGTAGAGGTACATAAAATGGTACACTACTCTAGATGTCTTTGGTGGAACAGGATTCACCATCCTTTTGCGAAAGAATAGGACTCGTGCAGAATGTTGTAGGCATCATTGCAGGTTCAATTCTATTGAACAAGGAATGCAGTAAGAACATCGAGGAAAACATCCAAAATCCTCATGGTTGAAAGGATCAACAAATGCCAGAATGTTTGGGTTTACATTGTGCACTGATGACTATGGAGCTTATTGAATTGCCTTAAATATTATTTTAGTAAAAACGTGTAGTGTGTGTGGATAATGGCTGGTTTAAGCAGCCTCACCTGGCCCGAGTCAGACTGATTGGACTCTGGGGATGGGTGAGGCTGCACACCTGTTGTGCATTGAGAAATCATTGTGCATAGGTTAAACCAGTCATCACCACACACACTCAGTAAGAGATCTCCTGCATGGCAACCTGGAGCACCAGGTCATGTATCATTGTCTACAAACTTTTACAATAAACTGGTCTTCCAACCCCACTGCCCTGCGTCCTTGTCTGGAGGAGCCCAGTTAAAGTCACCTAGGTGGAGTGTGGCAGCCACCTAGGTGGTGTGTAGCACTGACATTGTTACACTGCAATATAACCAAGACATATTAGGGAGCATGTAGGGGGTTAGGCATCTTGCTCAAGGATGTCTAAAGGGAGTCTGCAGACATTAGGGTTCAAACCAAGAAGATTTCAGCTTGGCAGCTACTCTATCCACCCCTGCCCGCTAAATGTCAATCTAAATGTAATGGCATTTGTTAATGTAGTGGCGTTAAGGAACAACTATCACCCAATGTATGCGTTCCTCACCTGGCTCCAGTGCAGCACCGGGAGACATCACACCAGCAACCTGACATTCAGATTCCCAGAGGGGGGCTTTCAGGGGTCCTTTAGGGTCTTAGCGGTGAGAGAAGTGATGAATCTATTGAATGTATTCATACCGCACCCCAGCCCTTCTGAGAGGAAATCAATGGACACTAAAGCCTCTATTATAATCCATGCACTCAAATTACCGTCGCATTGATCAATGCTGCCGTGTTGTTCATACAGCACTACTGAGAGCCAGAGAGAGAGAGAGCTGCCAAGGCACTTCAGTTCCTCAGTGGCATTTTTTCGGGCAAGTTTCAAAGAGGGCAAAAGGAAGAAGGTGTGTATTTTTTTCTGTCTTCTTCTTTCTCAAGCTTGAATATTTAACCTTTCCCAAAGATTGTATTGTATTTTCTTTATATATATATACACGCTGCAGGCTTCACATTTACCTGAGATGGGCTATGAATCATGGATGTGGATCAAAGAGATTGGTCGGGTTTAAACTGTGCTGAATGCTCCCTGGAGGGGGGAACGCACAGGGCAGGTGAAGGAAATGTGCTGGTGTTGTTGTTGTGAACATAATAACTTTGTTGTGGTTTTTGGGAGGGAAAAATAAGATATAGGCTTCCTCTTAAGATAGCTGAGCACCGATGTATACTCCTACTCTCAATGTTGTACCCTTACAAGGACATGCAATGAATGACAAGGACATCATCTTCCATTAGTTTTGTGTGTCATACCCATCATGAACTCCCCAATGCCAAAATACTGTGTTGATGAATACAGTACAATACAGTTTCCGGGGAAATTAACAGAATTTAAGCTGACAATAGTGTGGTGACTAAGGTGTTCGACCACCTACCGAAAACTCACAGATGTGAGCTTCCGTGAGAAAGAGGCCTCAGCTCCTACCTTCTCCTTAATGACAGGTATCTGAATTCACTGTGTGTGGCGCTTGAATATAAATACTGGATAAATAGACATCACAGTAGCAGTCTACGATTGCCTGTACATGGTGGTGTTGGAAAACTGTTTCATTGTAGAAGTTTGTAGATAATGATACATGGCACTGGTGCTCCATGTTGCCATGCATGCGCTCTCTCTCTCTCTCTCTCTCTCTCTCTCTCTCTCTCTCTCTCTCTCTCTCTCTCTCTCTCTCTCTCTCTCTCTCTCTCTCTCTCGCCAAGTGACATCATTAATAATCATTGATGAACAGTGACAATGGCTGTGAAAGTGTGTGTGTGTGTGGGGGGGGGGGGGGGGGGGGGAGGCTTCACACTGAGCCAACACACAACCTAATGACTTGTCTACATCATTCCACGTCGCGGTTCATCATTCAGTTACTGCCAAGCTGCTTAGGCCGATAACATGCTAACCTGCTGTGGCGTTGGCAGCCATGAAACGTGTGGTAGGAGAGGCTGCCTTGGTGGATATGTGGAGGGGCTGGTTTGGGTGGAGGGGGGGAAATGGAGCAAACCAATGATTCGAGGACAGAGGAGGCGCGTATAATAACTGATGGCGAGGCAGGTCAGATGAAGAAAATGTCCTTGTTCTTGTTGAATAAAGAGGTATTTAAAATGAGCACAATGTACATAAATCCAGTCGCTGGGTACATCTGTGTGTGTGTGTGTGTGTGTGTCTGTCTGTCTGTTTGAAGAAGTGCATGCCTAGTGCTTGTTTCGGCCCACTTCATCAACTCTATTCACCAAACTATCATAGAACTTTGGAACCCTTTGATAGATGTTGCATCCATGTATTATATAAAGCCTATGATTCTACTACAGGCTGGCTTGCATTACCTTTGCGTCTCTCAGTGCTTGATGTTCCAGCTATAAGAAGCCTGTGGGAGTTCCCAATGTGTCTCATTATGTGTGTGTATGACAACACCCTACAGAAGGAGAGCTAGAAGCTGAGACATGAACAAATGGCCCAAAGATGGGAGTCGAACATCATGGCCACTGCACTAACCTGTCCCTGAAATGTTGTGAGTGTGTGATGGGGTTAGAATTGGAGGAAGGTGGGCGAGAGGGAAAAAGAGACGTAGGGAGAGAGAAAAAGACAGCGAGAGAGAAAGAGAGAGAGAGGTTAAAGTCCAAGAATAGAGTGACGGAGACAACTAGCATAGGAGGCGATGAATGCAGGGGGAGGAGAAAGACAAAAAAAGGATAAATAGATCACGATAAGCAGAACGAAACGTCACACAGAAGACAGGCATCTTGAGGTGTTCTTCGTTTTAGTCTAAATTAATCCACAGAGCACAGTAGAGATGTGAAGGCTGAGTCTGTTCTACCCCACCCCGCCTCTCCCTAGGCTCAGACTCACCTGCCATCCACAAAGTGACCGTCCATCCCTCAGGAAAACCCTCATTACACGCCACCATTACGTCTGAATACGTCTATCTGTGTAACCTTGAACCACTGCTCACTCAGCCAAGAAGAACACTGGGGTCCGACGGGAGAGCCAGGTCGTTTGAGTCAAAGTCAACCAAGGACCATTTCCACACCCGCCTCCCAAAGGGCTTGATAATTGACATGTTTTGTGGATGCTTAATTGTGCAGTTCTAACCTAAACAATTAAAGTTGCCTTTGTGGGTGGGCTTGAAAGTGAACGAGTAGAACGGGGGCTTGCTGGCGGCAAAACCTTTCACTGTGTACTTCGTCCGTTCTACTAGGGCAAACTGTTTATTGCACGTTCGCAATGTAATTGCAAACAAACAAACATTTAATATGAAAATGTAACGTGTAAGTCACAAACAGGACCAAGGGATGTAAAAAAAAATAATACTCAAAGATGGATTTCTCATTTGTGAGGCATATTGGGCTTTGGTTCTTGTTATTTTAGTAACTCAGTATGAATATCTACGTTTCCTTCATTAGTCAATAAAACAAGCTGAGGAATGAGACACTGGAGCAGCTGGAAAGAATCAAAACATACCCTTTTTATTATGTCTTGCTACCTTAGCCTAACAAACGATGACAAGCACAAAATCTAACGACGCGTTGGCCTTTTACGTGCGGCAAAAACTATTACAAATCTAAGCCTGGGTGGATAAATGTTTTATTAAAATGTTGATATCAAGTAGACAGTCACTGACTCTTAACGATGAATCTCATCTACATTAATTATATGCCAGTTCATTTGGGCGGGAAATGTACAGCAAGAAATACAACAGGGATCAGCTGACATCAGTGGGTACTGAGCGGAGAGTGGGAGGGTGGAGAGTGGGGAGATGTAGCTAATTTCATGCCATGTATTTTTCCATCATGCATGGATAATTCGCTCTTCAGGCGAGCATGAGGAATTGCATGCGCTGTGGTCCCTCCCCCGCCTCCACCCACAGCCCACCCTACCCCACTACCCCCAACCCATAGTCATTCATGCTTGGACCTCCAGTGGTACAGATAGACAGTGTGCTATCTTCATGAAGGAAGAAATACCTTGGGGATTCATACTATTCTCTGGTTGTTTCTTAATTCCAAGACCATGACAAAAAAACCTGTGGGCGACAGTGGTGGCTGTTCCATCTCTGGTTTTCCACTCTTGGCTGGCTCTTGAGATGTACATGTCTATCCCCTCGCTATAGTATGCCTCGTTTCCTCTGTAGGTTCCCCCTAATTGTAATTTTAGAGGGACACTGTGTCCAAAAACCCAAAACACCATGCAACATCATGGCAAGGTAAGGTATTGGGGGAAAATATAGTGAAGAATTGCCCCTAAACTGCCATAAAAACACGAGTGAGCGTTTTTATTGCCTGGAGAAGGCCAGAGTATAATAAATCTTTGTTCTTATCGAGAGTCATATGTTGATAAGAATGACAGATTTAGACTACCAGATATGAAAAGGGCTTTACCATGACATTCTGCACTAGTTGGAGACCCTCAAATTCAACCAGGGTAAAAACGCATTACAATTCAGCACAATTCCTGTATTACTCAGACATAGCCACAGTACACTCTTGTCCTCCATCTATTTCCATAAATTGGTTGGTGAAGGGGGCGTTACGCATTCAAATATGACAACCAATCAAAACGTGCACCGTGCCTGAGTAAATAATGAATACAGATTGCTATTCAAGCTGCCAGTCAATCTACTGTATATGTGCTGCATTTTTGCATTTCCACAAATCATTTGTTGTTCAATTAGACAAAGACACAAAAAAAACTCAAAGTACCTCAAAGAGCACACACACAGCTTATCAATAGAAGACCAAAACATTTGTTCCAAGGTAGAACAAACACTGCAGCTGTGCCACCTATTCCTTGAGGAGGTGACGCCAGCTGATCCAGCAACCAGGTATGTGCCGCGGAGCAGCTGCGGTTCCCTGCCTCAGCCCACTCCCTCACCTGTCGGATACAGTTAGGGAAGAGTGGTCCCATCGCACTCGCTCTCATTCGCCATGCATGTTGCCTGGTTACTCTGTGAGGGATATCCCCTGGTGACCCGTGCTGTTCCTTCGTGTTAAGATTAAGACATCCATGGTGGAAATGATGGGTTGCAATGCTGCAAGGGTGAAGTCGGGGTATAAAGCAATGGTTCCCGCCTTTTTCGGCCGTGACCCTTTCTTTAGGTCAGGTAATTCTTGCGAGCCCAACTTCTTAAATTGTTGTGCATTTGCTTTCCAACATTTTGTTTTAATACATTTCCCCGTAATTTCCATGTCCCAGTTAAGTGGTTAGTGGTCTGTAGCTACAAACCAATAGACAGTCTGTTTGTATGTAAGGGACCTTTTACCCCGCACCATTTTCACATTAAAATGTACCATCAACTACCTACAGCCTATAAGCCTGCAATCTCCCACGACGCCACGATGTAATTCAGGCGACTCCAAGTGGGGTCCTGAACAGTTTGGGAAGCAACCCCCAGAAAGAGAGGGGAAAAGGGGTGATCAGATGCTGGAGAAGTGGCAGGACAAGGTGGAGAGTGGATGAGTTAATGGGGAAGCACCCCCACACCAAGGAAGAAGATGATGACCATGTGAAGCAACACCAGATATTCACCTGAAAGTGGTTAGAAGGCACACCTGCTTGTGTTAAAACAGGGACAGGATTATGCCAAGTTATATCAGTTCATTATGTAGGGCCATGTAGTCTATTGGGCATGCCTGTGAGTTGTGTGCATGCATGGAGTGTGCGTGTGTGCTATCATATGCATGTGGTGTGTTCCAGACCCTATTTCAAGATTGCTCCTGGATCTAGCTGAAAAGTAAGCTAGGCAAAGGAAATGGGAATCTGAGTTGCAGTATAACACTGAATAATACATGTTTCACCAAAAAAAATTATAGAAACAAGAACAGAGGTTTCACATTCAGGGACATCAAAATATTTACTAGATTGTTTGTGTCATACCTTCTCTTTGCCCCAAACTCCTCTCGCATTGTGATTCGTTATTCACATGTTAACAGCACTTTAGCATGTTAGCTTGAGGGCTACAACTTATGTTACACTATTAGAATAAGTTCCGCAAGGTTGTGGCGTAACACTTTTCATGTGTTGTTATCTTGCCTACTGTGTTATTGCCATTACTTGTATTCTGGGCTTGTCTGTTTGTCTTTAAATTAAGCTTATCAGGATGTAAGCATGGCATTGCATCAGAATCCATGTATAACCTTCAAGCCAAAACAGAGACATGATAAACCGTTTGCAAACATCAACGAAGCTCACTTGGGTTCCACTTGCCAAAACACTCGGACCTTCACGCAGGGTCGGGCTTAAATCTGGAACGATGATACCTATAACCGTCGCTCGCTATCAGCAACCATCATCGAGGAACATGAGATTAACGGCTCCATGCATCCATCTCTCAGCTTCCTCCTCAAGGTCAAAGCTGCGTTTGGACGCTGTGCTGCAGCACCACAGGCCTGTATGGGACAAATGCAGCATGAAATGAGGGGTATCAGGAAAAGTGATCGCTGTTTTACTGCGACGGTAGCACGCAGCAGGACGGGGCAATTGTGTAAAAAGGGCCGGCAACGTTCGTTGAGAGCGTTTTAATTAGCTCACCACTCTGTTTGCTTTCTCAACAACAATATTTCCCAGAGTGACAAAGCAATTTGTGTCGATTAGAAAATGAGCGATTTCCTCCCCAGATTGGAAAAACATTGTGTCGCTCTGCAGTGGTGTTTAGGAGATGTTGCTTCCCCTTCATTAGCCTGAACGCAATTTGTGTTGAGCACACTGTTCAAGTTTTAAGTTATAAAAGTGAGCGTATCGGAAGCATATCGGCTCGCCTGATGGCAAGATGTCCTTGAGATTGTGTGTGTGTGTGTGTGTGTGTGTGTGTGTGTGTGTGTGTGTGTGTGTGTGTGTGTGTGTGTGTGTGTGTGTGTGTGTGTGTGTGTGTGTGTGTGTGTGTGTGTGTGTGTGTGTGTGTGTGTGTGAGAGAGAATGACTGAAACCCCACCTTTGTTAGGGCTGCCATCTAGTGGCCAACATTGCAGCTTCTTATTTACCATTGTACAACTACACACTTGCAATTTATTTGAAAAATAAGCTATTGGCAATAAACTCTTCCATCCCACATTGAATAGGTCCATAAGGAAAAGGTTGTGATAAAAGTGGAAAATGATCTAATACATCAATATTGTATACATCAGTATTTTATAATACAAATATTGATGCTATGCCAAACTAGGCTAAAACTAAGCTATGACAGCCCATATAAGTTATAAGCCAAAAGTGTACATGGATGTAGTTATGGTTGCGTGTGTTTGCACGCATGTGTGTGTGTGTTTGTGTGTGTGTAAGAGTTCATGTTCATGGATGCGTGCACGTGTGCGTTTTCTATAGCAGGAAGCTGCAGGCCACTGACCCAGTTCACGGTGTTTCCATCTATCATTCACTCCCCGTGAGCAGCCACAAGGCCCTCGTTCTCCTCCACCACTCGCCTCCCCACCTCCTCCCCTGCTCCTGCCCCCTCCTCCCCCCAGTAATTACCTGGGAATCAGTGGGATATGAATCATTTCCGACAGGGAAGAGCCGAGCATAGAAACAAACTCCACAACCCTACAACATTAGTACACACACGCGCATGCACACGTACACATACACATGCACATGAGCCCAAACACACACATACATGCACGCGCATGCACACACACACACACACACACACACACACACACACACACACACACACACACACACACACACACACACACACACACACACTACTCCCACGTAGGGTTTTGAGTGTGCCGGTATTGTTTGCATCCTATTGGCTTGTGAGTGATATGAGAACAAAAATACATTACACAAAGAGACATAATGCAGAAAGTAAAACACATTAAAACACATGAAAAGCGGCTGCAATTAGTACTTAAAAAGTACTTGTGTTGTCTGTATTTTTTATCCCAATTTGTATTAAACCAAAAATAATGTATTCGATGCATCTCTGTTTTCGCCTGTCTTTAAATGTGTCAAACTGAGGTTTTCTATGTCCCTTGTGACATGGAGTGTGCAGGTCGATAAGGTATTAACACACGATATGGTATTATCCACCACATCTACAGGCTATGGTGGATCATTGTTTATTTGCCTACCCAGCCTTTCATACCTTGGGGTGGGACAGCTCAATAGCAATTGATGCATTTACCCACCAGCTCATTACACAATAAATGTATTTCCTGCAGTCACAAGCCAACTGCTGAATCTGATAATCACGGTGCTGAATGTGTCTAGCTCTCTGCTGGCCCTCATCAATTTCTCTCTCTCTCTCTCTCTCTCTCTCTCTCTCTCTCTCTCTCTCTCTCTCTCTCTCTCTCTCTCTCTCTCTCTCTCTCTCTCTCTCTCTCTCTCTCTCTCTCTCTCTCTCTCTCTCTCTCTCTCTCTCCCTCCCTCCACCTCTCTTCAATTTATTTGTATACAAATGTAAATGTCTACCCGTTCTACCACATGTGCACCCTCCTATGCACTTCCTATGCTGGTTGTATGCAGCCCTGACTTTTGCTCACACGCATCCTTGTGTCTGTTAACTTTTGTTGCTACCATGTAGTCACATTGAGCATTGAGGTTCAAACCCAGAACCAAGGTAGGACAGAAAATATCTTCTTTGTTGCGATTCCCTCACTCCAACTATGCATTTGATTGCTGTAAATACATCAAACGACTAGTCATGGTTTCCAAAGCATGTAGCTACTCTTCACTCTGGCCAGTTGTTTGTTTTTGATAACCTTTCAGAAGTATCACATTGCTTATATTTTTGTAGTGGCTTTAAAATTGATTGTGTGCTTTGATTGTCCTTAGGCCTCTCCTGCAAGTTGCTTTGGATAAAAGTGTTAGCTACAAGACAAAATGTTAACGTATTTAGTGTAGGCAACATCACCACACCTCATAGGACGTAGTCTCTCAGTGTAGAATGATCATGGAGGGTTTTCGTTTTTTTCTTGAACGCTTGGTCGGCATTGAAGTAGATTGAAAGTAGTAAGATAGGTAGATAACAAGAAAGAAACAGAAAGAAAGAAGGAAAAACAGAAAGAAAAAAAATAACACCTGGGTTGTTATATTTATATCCAGTTGACTCTTTGGGACGACAATAGTCCAAACTTATTTTTATATTCATCCTATCAGATAAAACCTACAGCAGCATTTTCTAATTATATTCCATCGCAAACTCACCCAAATCACATTTTTGCAAAGGCGCTTCAATTCGTTTCCCATAATCCTTTGCTGCAGTATTAATAATGACATTCTGCCCCCATTGTATCTGAGCACTGCCCCAACGGGTTATTTCAGCCCTTTGTACTAGTGCTCTGTGATAGAACTCAGTTTGAAGAAAGTCAATACATAAGCCCGGCAAGTCTTAACACAGAAGAGAAAAAGAAGGAGCAATATTAACTATATTTACCCAAGAGGGGCCTGGCTCAAGTGAGAACTTGGCAAAGAGTGGAATGGACAATGGCTCCCAGTTATATAAGCAATGGGCTATTCATCACTGCCATTCTGCTAACTAACAGGGAAAGAGAGGAAGGAATCCATTGTGGAAGAGTAGCCTTGACTGACCTCTAACATGGCCTGAGACTGTGTGAGTGGGAGAGAAGAGGTACTGCTTACATCAAGCTGGTTATGGCTAAAAGGGAGGATGCACCACAATTAACTAGTAAACAAAAAATATGCAACATTTGGGTAACAACAGTTTAGCAATGGGAGGAAAAATAAGATTTCCCCATGATAGACCCTTTTCGCAGTTAGGAAAAACACAGTTGTAGGTCATAACATTAGTTATAGGTCCATTCAATTAAGGTATGGCAGTGCATAGACATACATACATAGACAACGTGCTTTGGCACGTTGCCGCAAAGCATCAACGTCACCACCATAATGGAAAGGCCAAGACTGGCCTGCAAACAAATACAAGTAGAAGTGCGGTTTTTATTTATAAAAAGCACTATTACGGTTTCCATTTCTTGACTGTTGATCGTTTTAATCCAATGGTTTATAATGTTTTTGTTTTCTTATATAATTGTTTTATATATACATATAATGTGATTAAATATGAATATATAAAAAAATAACAAATTGAAATCAGTTGAGAAAGGTAAACGTCATAGTGCTTTTTATCCATAAAAACCGCTGCTCCCCCGTATTCTTGTTTGTTTACAGGCCATGCAATTTTTTGGGATGAAAATACAACAAAAGTGATTTTTAAGTACTTTTTACAGCCTCTTTTTACGTATTTCAAGATAGACTTTGCGCTGCTCTTTGTGTAATGGGTTTTTGTTCTCACATCACACACATAGGATGCAAACAATACCTGCACACTCACAAGTAAGATAAAACATGGGAGTAGGGTGTGTGTGTGCATGTGCGTGTTTGTGCATGTATGAGTGCGCGCATGTGTGTGTGTGTGTGTGTGTGTGTGTGTGTGTGTGTGTGTGTGTGTGTGTGTGTGTGTGTGTGTGTGTGTGTGTGTGTGTGTGCGTGCGTGCGTGCGTGCGTGCGTGTGTGTGTGTGTGTGTGTGTGTGTGTGTGTGTGTGTTTGGGCTCAACTGCATGTGTGTGCGTGCATGTGTGCGTGTGTCAAAGAGAGTTCTGTAAAATCAACTTAAATATACCCAAACCTAGGCTAATGAAAATTTTGTTTTGCCACTTCTCTAATGAGAAACGCTGTGGCCGTTTCAAGCACAATAAAGTACTCTATAGCGTCAAATAATTTCACGATTAATTACCAAACAATTACCAAAAAAACATTACTACTTACATAACAATTAACATTCCAATGCTCCTATGCTTCCAAAATGGAGGCGGTCGTTGCCATATGACGCGATGTACAAGCACAATAGCAAGCAGGCTGGGGCTGCGATAGACATAAAACCAACCTAAAGTTAGTCAAATATACATTAGTTATACAAAGTAAAATAATGTTAGTAAAACTAACATTACAGGAACAGTAAGTTACTTTACCCTACTATTGTCGATCTGACCCTTAAATCCTATAGAATAAGCTCAACCCCAAGATATTTAAACAGAACATGGTTTTTATTTATTAAAATTTATTTATCACTGAATATCGGTTAGATTAGATTATATTCAATTATATATCCTGTTCTATTATATGCAGCGCTGTGCTGTCTCAATGCTACTCTATGCCCTCTGGTGCGCAGCCTCAGTTCCTGGCTAGGGAAGAAAGGAAAATGTCGCTTTCGAGGTAAGTCCGTCTGACAAGGGCCTACTTGTGTTTTAATGGGGTTTAAATGTGTTCGTTGTTTTTGAATACGTATTAAGGTATTTTATGCAACCTATCTAAGTGTATCGCAAAGGGAAGTGTATACGTTGTCGTGTGAGCTAGTGAAAAGCCACCATCTGTGTTTAGCGCTGGCTAATGATGCTAGTAAACACAGGGCGAACGTAGCATGCTAGCATAGCAGTTGCCCTGTAACGCTTTTCAACTAAATGTATGGGGCAATCAAACGGGCATTTCACCTAACAATGATTGCTACCAGTTATATCGTCGTCGTTCTTAAGTGCATGTGTGGGTGCTTATCATATTAGTATGTTATAGAGGGACATACAACGGGTTAGCTGGGCCGCAAAGCCAGTAAGATATTCTACATGTGTCTTCTGGAGCTGAAGTTCAACCCCGGGTTGTATTGGATTCCTACAGCTTTTTACCCGCGCCGACCCAGCTGTCGCAGGACCAGCTGGAGGCAGAAGAGAGACTCCGGGCGCAGAAGTCGTACTCGACCGCCGTGGTATCCTCTCGCAATGAACCCCCTCCATACGAGCACCGAAAGGGCTGGGTGCCTCGTGCGCTTGAGGTAAACATAACACAAACTGCCCAGCATTATGGACTATACAGTGCCATTGTGAGGTATAGAATCAAGATGAATATTATTTTATTATTTGTTAAAACCAGTGCTTGGTATATATTGTGGAAATCATTGAGCTTTGAGTCAATATTGTTTCTTCCACTTCTTCTTACACCCACGTACCATCTTGCCTGCTGCCATCTGTGTTTGCGTAGGACTTTGGAGATGGAGGTGCTTTTCCCGAGATCCACGTGGCCCAGTTTCCCCTGGAGATGGGCAGGAAGAAGAAGACGTCCAATGCCCTTGCTGTGCAGGTGGACGCCGAAGGGAAGATCAAATATGATGCCATCGCCAGACAAGGACAGGGAAAGGATAAGGTAAGCTATTGCATAAGGGTGTGGGTTAAATGTGATGTACAATATCAGATTTAGTACACACAGCAAATAATGTGGAAGATGAAGAAACATGCATACATTCATATTTGGCTGATTTTCTATTCTACTCAGCGACTATTCCAAAACTTGAAAATATGCATCCATTCATATTTAGCAGATTTAGTTATATTTTTAAGAACAGATTTTTGTCTTTGCATCGGTGGATTAGTAACATGCTTTCCCTCCTCTACCTGTGTAGGTGGTATTCAGTAAATACACGGACCTGCTTCCCAAGGAGGTCCTGAACGATGACGCCCCAGAGCTCCAGAGGCCCGATGAGGAGGCTGTCAAGGAGGTAAGCCCTAGAGCTGTTTGTGGATATGGCTTCTTGTCTTTGGAATGAACCTGATTTGAATGAAGATCCCAGCCAATTGGATCTTATCTGGTTGATGTTGATGGGATTTAATTTATCTGAAATGGTGTAGTTGCGTTTGAAAAAACCTCTGTAATCTGAAAAAAATTGTTAATGTCAATATTCATATTGAAGTGGTTGGGGTGTTTGTCTAACACCCTGTCGAGAGGTACTGCTGAAATAAATTACTTTGGATAAAGTTGTTAGTTCAACGGTTATATTAATCATTTGAGACAAAGTACGAAAACGTGCGATTCCCTAAACATATTGTGTGTATATTCTCCGTCTCCAGCTGACCGACAAGACGCGCGCTGCCCTGGACAAGCAGGTGTCTCAGAAGATTGCCGCAGCAATGCCTGTGAGGGCCGCAGACAAACAGGCTCCTGCGCAGTACATCAGGTACATACAATACATAACACCCATTCAGCCAGGCATTTGGATACAGCCAGAGCACCGTGGTTTGCTAAGGCTTTCCAATAATGTAACACACATCATGTGTGACCATGCATTTGAAATCACTACATTCAAGAAATTTGTGGATTTTCATAAATATAAATGTTATATTTTTGCTTTAAAGCTCGGGTAGGCTTTTTGGAGAAACTAGCTAGTAAGCTAAAATCGACCCCTCCCTTCAGGCCACCCTCCAAAGCCACTCAAACCATAACACTTGACTAGCTCGCTAGCTTTAGCAATAGGTCTGCCTAGCCTTGTGGAAGACTCCGGTCATTCGCAATGAGTGCACAGACTTCGTGCCTGCTTTTAGCCGGGTAGACCAGACCTAGGTAGGCCGTCCAATAATTTTTATTCGGGCCGCATTAAATGATAACCGCTTATTACAGGCCTGTGACAGCCACAGGTACCGTATTCTTTTATTATTTTTGTTATTTGATTTATGGATTGCTGTCAGATGTAAAGAGAATTTCAGCAAATATGAAAATATCAAAATTAAATGTATTGCCTACCCTAGCTCTTAATATGTGGCATTATGGTTTTTCTGAGGCTGCTAATGTGTATTTGGTATCAAAAGGTTATATCGGGTTGCAACTTTTTTGGAATTTCTTCTACCTGCAGATACACTCCATCTCAGCAAGGAGTGGCCTTCAACTCGGGGGCAAAGCAGAGGGTCATCCGCATGGTGGAGATGCAGAAGGACCCAATGGAGCCCCCCAGATTCAAGTATGTACACAACTCCTTTGCTACACTCCAATAACTAGGTGGACCAATGTGGACCTGAATTGTATGCACGTAACTTAATATCAAAGTCTGTCTGCTTTACTCTATGAAGAAACAGAGCTTACTTAGTGGCTGTTAACAGATTGAGACTTGTGGTGTTTGTTTTTGTGTTTTCCAGGATCAATAAGAAGATTCCCAGGGGGCCCCCTTCTCCCCCGGCACCTGTTCTGCATTCCCCAAGCAGGAAGGTACGATTCACAATCTCAACTATTAATTTTTATTCAAAAGTACTGTGATTTGGCTACTAATTGCTACAATTTATACATTTTAGACGATAAGGGAATTGATCAAGGCGTAGTCGTTGTTGCTTTTCTATACCATTTGTTATGAATCGCTTTACCGGGTGATTGAAATCAATGCCATTGGTTCAAAATGATGATGCAATGACATGTTTGGTGACAAACTCCTTCCCCTTATTTAGATGACAGTCAAGGAGCAACAGGAGTGGAAGATTCCTCCCTGCATCTCCAACTGGAAGAACGCCAAGGTACTGTTACAACAGCTGTCTCAAAATGGCTGCATGGCTTTCAAACCAATCGAATATATTTGAATGTCAAATCTGTGGTTTGTTTATGTTTTTCTCAGGGGTACACCATCCCCCTGGATAAGCGTCTGGCTGCTGACGGCCGAGGCCTTCAGACAGTTCACATCAACGAGAACTTTGCCAAGCTCGCCGAAGCGCTCTACATTGCTGACAGAAAGGTCATTGGATTGGATTTAGTATTCGCTCTGGTGGTTTTCGTGCTCTGAAACATGCTTGCACGTTGGAACGTTTGTCCTCAGTCTTTAGCAATACGTAGACGTGTTTGACTCTTATTTTAATAGCACCCTTTAAACACAAATGCCATTCGGTGTTTTACATGGACAGGAGACGTATTTAAAAGATAAATAAAAGCATAAGAAGGTACAATTTATGAAAAACGTCCGGATATAAAAAGTGTGTGTGTATATGGAGTTTGGCCAGAACTCAGACTTTTAAGTAGATTAAGTTCAACCCTAAACTGCTATTCCTCAACTGCCATTGGAAAGATTGCATTTTGCCCTGTGTGAAGATGATAAAAACATTTCCTCTACTGTTAATTGGCCAAAATGGATGTTTACTGGAGCTGTCTTGACCGTGGTGGTGCTTGTTTTCCTTAGGCCAGAGAGGCGGTGGAGATGCGTGCCCAGGTGGAGAAGAAGATGGCCCAGAAAGAGAAGGAGAAGAAGGAAGAGAAGCTCAGGGAGCTGGCCCAGATGGCTCGAGACCGCAGGGCTGGGATCAAAGGTCACGGAGACAAAGGTCGGTCTCAAGGTTGTGCGTGTGTGGTTAACCGTTGAGATTAATGAAAATGTTATTTTTCACAAAAACCATAAGAATACGGATCACGTAGAAAAAGTCATTCTGGTGCATCGACACATAAACGAGCGCAAAATGCCTATTGGACAGTTTGAAAAACACTCGAATGAATTTGAATCCTGTTGTGGTTTAATGATGTCTCCACTGAATTTAATGTTCATACGCAAAAAAGCAACAACCATCTGCTGTATTTCTTTCTTTTTTGTTGGCAACAACCATAAAATAGTTTTCTCTCAGTTCAGTTATAACCTGCTATTTCTTTCTCCTCTGCTTGTGTTGAAGCTCATGTTCGACTCTTCTGCTCTATTTGACCTTTTAACCCCAATAGCTTGCTTCCTCGGCCACTCCCCTGTGATCTTTATTTTTTACGAATCTTGCCTCACGCTTTTGTTCTCTCACCCCCCCCCCGACCCTGCCATTTTCTCTCGCTCTCGCTTGCTCTCTCTGCCTCCATCTTAACTCTGTCCTCCTCTTCCTCCCTCTCCGCAGGGGGTGAGGACACAGAGGCCAGGGAGCGCGACGAGATCCGCCATGACAGACGGAAGGAGCGGCAGCACGACAGAAATATCTCCAGGGCCGCCCCCGATAAGAGGTACCCTGTCTCTCAAATAATTCACAGGAAGGCAGGAAGTAGGCAAGTCTTCTCAGCGGGGCCCGTTGCAGCCATTATGAATAAACCGGTCACCTGTTGTGATCCGAGAGCCGGAACATCACTGCAGGATGTCATTTAGTGTGCAGCGTGTATTTTTGCGCTATTTATGCGGTTAGGGATGCAAGAAATACATAAATCTAATACAGTCTAAATCTCAGCGAGCTATTTTGGGGTTTTCGTTATTTTTCTTTCGCAATAGTTGCAACTAATTTACATGTATGAAAAGTTTTTGTTTATCTGTATTTTATACAGACATTTCGAAACGTGACATATCTAGTTGGATCGCATCTTTAGTTTACTGCGTCACATCCCTTAGGGCTCATTCAGACCAAATCACTGGTTGAACTGCCGTTTTCGCTGCAACGCCTGATTTGGTCTGAATGAGCCCTTATTCACAGCGTGAATATCTGTCAATATCCAATATCTTTAAAGAAAAGAAAAGCTGCTAATTTATACAGCCTCTCAAAAACAATGCATGACTGCACAACGGCGAAGGCATTTGACTATTTAATGATATATCCTACTCAAAATTTGCCAAACCGCATATCAACGTACAAAAACGATTCGCGGGGACCATATTTTTGTAATCCTTTATGATTTGCTTGACGAGTACTCGTTTACTCTAGTACAGGTTTGCACCCCTAGTTGCGGTACACGTTGTGTCCACATTGGGGTCTGGGGGGGTGGGAGGGCGATGGCGAATGAATGTCATCCAAATGACAATTCCTGCTGTCTTCCGAGTGGAGTTACCCTCGTTTCCTGCCTCTTCTGCCTAACTCCGGAACGGCGGAGCTCTTCCCAGCACAATTACACAAGATCGTTATCACTTTTTGATACCGCTGCGGGGCAAACTGCGCCCACGGTTTGTAGACTTGTTGTAAATGGAATTGAAACGGCTGACATCTGCCGGCAGTTATGTTTTTGCCGCCCCACCGGGAACAATCCCATCTAATCTAACACATCTTTTTTTGTGTGGTTACAATAAAGGGTGCATTAGTGTCAAAGTTACCGTATCGTTGTATTTGTCCTGCACATTTGGTATGGTTTTTAAACGTGTGTGTTTGTTTTCCAGGTCCAAGCTGCAGAGGGACCAGGACCGAGATGTCAGTGAGCTCATCGCGCTGGGCGTGCCCAACCCCCGCACCTCCAGCGAGGCCCAGTACGACCAGAGACTGTTCAACCGCAACCGGGTTAGTAGAGCTCCCCCTGCAGGGCTCCTGAAGTCCTGTTCCTACTTTTCAACCACTGAACGTAGAGCAGTTGAACGTGAGAGAATTGGACATGCAATTGCCCTTTTTTCTTAAGCCCCGAGCGGAAAATACAGCCGGCTAAAATTGTGCGGTGTAATTGTTTTTGTATTATGTGTCTTTTTTTATTTATTTTTTACTACAACTATGAACGGACATTTGCGCTCAGTGATCTTTGGGGTTTAGACTTTAGGGACATCCCATCCATATAGCCTGTTCAACTTGGTGTTCAACCTTCGTCTCCAGTGATTGCTTCAGTATAGCTTTAGCTTCCTAATGGTGGGCACAACATGGTGTTGCCCTCAACATGGTGTTGCCCTCGTGCAGATCATTTGCATTGTTGCCATAGCACCGACATTCAGGTCAAAGTGGCTACACTAGGCAAGCCTTGACTGTTGACCGTTTTGAGCTAACACAACATGCAAATGGATTATGTGACAAATGCTTGACAGTGCTTTGCGAAGACGATGTTTGTAAGGGATTTAAATTTTATTTTATGTGACTAGATTAACTTGGATAGAAAGTCCCTTTTGTAGTCTTGGAACCAATTGTTATTGGATCTACAGATTCTCTTTCCTGTGACCCTCTCGAATATATCTTGTTTTCTAATACTTCGTACCATGTACCATTCTCTCCCCACTCAGGGTATGGACAGTGGTTTTGCCGGCGGTGAGGATGAAACGTACAACGTGTACGACCAGCCCTTCCGCAGCGGCCGAGACATGGCCCAGAACATCTACCGGCCCAGCAAGAACATCGACAAGGACGCCTACGCTGACGACTTTGAGAACCTCACCAAAAACAACAGGTGTGTGTGACTCAAATGATTCTAGGATCATAGATTAAAAACCACAAGCACTTTATCACCAATTATTTGATCCACCCTCATCCAAAACATTGACATTTTCAGTCATCAACAGATTTTCTATATTGACATAAGACGGAAAATCAGGGTAAGGAAGTACAGGACAGTAATGGAGAAAGAGATGCAAAAAAAAGTAAAAGCCACAAAAATAACCACAGCAAATATACCTTCCTTCCAAACAAATCCAGCATCCCAAATAGGGGTTCTCAATTGAGGCTTATTATCAAACCATGTTATTTTTTTTGGGAGGTGTTGACGTCATTTCATGATCTCCCAGCGGGCCCTGGTGTCCTTGGTTTCACACAGCTACCCTCAGCTAACAGAGCGTAGCCCGGCCCATATGTTGGCTGGCCACCAGTGTCAAGTCTGTGCCCTTCATGAATGGCCGGTTGGTTTGCAAGTATTGGCATTGCTAGGGTCATGCAGAGAAACAAAACAAGACATTGGAAGTTGACCTTTACATCACTGACACCAGTGTTTAGGAATGTATGTTTGTCATTGTTCGTTTCTTTTTATCCAAATTGACTTGAGGGGGGTGGCGGCATCTTGCTCATGGCTACAGTTAAACTTTTGGTGACTTTTTGGGATCAATCAGTGGGCTTGGAGTTGGAAACACCCTAGCCACCATCCTGTCACTAATGTATGTGATATGATTGTAACTCCATTCTTACCCAACCACCCCTCTCCTCCTCCAGGTTTGTGCCCGACAAGGAGTTCACCGGGGCAGACCACGCCCAGCGGCGCGAGGGCCCGGTTCAGTTCGAGGAGGATCCCTTCGGTCTGGACAAGTTCTTGGAGGAGGCCAAGCAGCACGGCGGGTCCAAGAGGCCCTCCACCAGCGGGCGCTCCAAGGACGACTACCACGACAAGAAGCGCCGCAAGGAGTGAGCGCCAGCACCGGGACGCTTCTTCTAGCGGTGGCTGAGGCTACGCAGTCTTGGGTAGGACAGAACGGTTCTTCTAGACCCTTTGAAGACCATGCGAGTTCTATCTGGAATGGTCTGCTGGTTGTTTTTTGTTTTGTTTGGGGTTCTTCCGTTTTTGAAGGAACCCCAAACAAAACTAAAGAGGCCAACATAAACCCCAAATTGCGTTCATTTTGAAAGATATGTATTGTTTTTTTGTTTTTAGTTTTTGACTTTTTCTTCTACCATGGCATGTTTGGTTGCTAGGCGATTCAAGTGAGGTTACAGCAGTGGCGTTGTCGACTGTGCCAGAGCTCAGTTTCACTCAGCTCTCTCTGTGAGCTGCAACCAATGTCAATTCAAGGGCCTGGTTATATTTGGGCCATTGGTCTCCAACTATTTACAATTTATTTTTAATAACCAAACCAGCCCCTACCGGAAACTAACGGGGTCTGTTAATATTTACTTATTTTGTTTTAGCATTTCACCATCCCATTGCAAATATGGAAATATTTGTGATTACTGTTTTTATTTAAGCCATGAGTGTATTTGTGAAGACATTTAGCAGCCATACTTATACATACCATAGATGTGTATAGCATTCCTGTAAATCAAGCATATCGTTCCTTCCCACGATTTATATAATGTTTGACGGATACAACCTCTGTTAGCGCTTGGATTTAAAGAAAAACCCATCTCTATATTTCTTGTACAGTAAAATACATTTCCTACCATGGGAAAGAAGGTCTTTCTCTTGTGTTTTCTGTCCCAATAAACAAACTTGTTATAAATAAAAATGTAGTTGAACAATTAACTATTTATTCTTGTTTCTGTGCTACAACATGGTGTTTAACTGGTTGAGTTTCATCTCCCACTGTGGCGAAGGCTCGTTATGTTGGCCATTAGCTGTGTAATTGTTCAACGCTTCCCCGCCGCATTACAGCATACATAGTAATGTGTTCCACATACACCAAGGTTTAAAGATCGAAAGATTATTCTCAGACAAGCAATCAATTCCAAAAGCATGAACAGATGCGGAAAAGGAGGTTTATGCTGCAACAAATTACATTAATTACAATGCATTCCTTCCTGCGACGGAATAAGCAAGTCATTACAACCTCAAACAAATGAGCAAATCAGGCAAATAAACTTCTAACTCATAGCCAAAAGTCACAAGTCTGTTGAGCGCCACACTTGCTAACTAGTAATTCTAGTATTTATGTTAATCATTAGCTGAAGATAATCAGTCCAGTTCTACCCCCTTGGCTGCGATGTTTTCTGCACCATCAGGACAATAGCCAAAAGGAATGTAAAGACAAGAACAAATATTGGATAAGACCCCATATATGGACCAGTGGCTCCATTTGGAATGTAAATGTCCTCAATTTTACAATTCCTGCTATTTACCACACAAACCAAGAGTGCTTTTCTGTAGGTCACAAAGGCTAATTTACGCACAGCACATGGCGATTAACTAAATTTATTCCTTTGTAGATTTTATTTTACTCCCTGAAAGCCTTACAGACCACGTTAATCATAATGAATAATTAAAATGCCCATACTACCATTATCCTTAATATTTTCTTACTCTAAATGTTATGGTCCCTTATCCTCTTCTTAAGTAATTATAAAGACAAAACACAGTCAGTGGCGTTCTCTGTCGTTTAGGAAGTCATTTAAGGATTATTCTTGGGCTTGACTGTTTGATTTTATTTTCTCCGCATGAACTAACCATCGTTCCATTTATAATAGATAATTCTGTCCTGCCAAGATACAGATGGGGCCTCAGCTGTCCCAGGCCCCCGCAAAATCGTTTACATCCACGTTTAATTTCGTCTCGCAGTTTAAAGCCCCAATCTGGCTGTCTCGTCTTTCTCTATATTCAGTCTTCATCTAGGAAGGATCTGGGAAAATGCTCATCGCCAGCATGATGCTGTCCCCACGCGGGGTATTCGCAGGCACCACGTGGGTTAACACCCATTACACTCTATTAGGATTAGAAACCCGACTCCGTTGTGACTCAACATGACCCACAGCTTGTGGAGTGTCGACACCCATCACGCTACTAGCGACGCCATCCCATTGTAACATATTGGGAGGAAAACAAACTGCATTTCTCTCCATGCTGTGGTGAACATAGGCCTACCTGGGTTTTTTTTTTGTCTTTACTTTACTGCCTTATTGATGAGCATAGGATCCACTAGGGACAGGGGGGAGGACAGAAATCCTGTTTCCCCCACCATCCCACACACACTTTTTTTAAATGTTGTCATTGAGTTTGGCTTTAAAAGAAAGTCATTATATTTTACTTCTCTTGTCCTACATGGCCTGCTGGAACAGCTAAGACATTCCTGAAAGGGCTTGCAAATGCAGGAACATGCTGTTGCATTGTGAAATTGTTTTGGTATTCTTTAAGTATATCTGACGTCATATTTAGTCCTGCATTTATCCCGGTTCAAACTGTTTATTCCCAGCAGTGACGTGGTGTGACCGATGGGAACTAGATCACATGAACAATTGGAGCCCTGGGAACCGACCAGGGGTCATATCGCATGACAACAGCACAAAGATAGTGCCCTGTCCTCCTGCGCCGCCTCTTCGTCTCGCAGGCTACCTGAGCCTGGCAACTCCGCTGAAGTGCTGATGTGCAGCTAATCATTTACCTCCATGTGCTGCCCACAGAGGAAGACGAATGGCTTCCTTATTCATGAAGTAAAGAGGAAATTGGTTTTACGGCATTTGTGTGCTGTTTTGACGAAAACAGCAAAGCGCCGTGTCGCACCATAATGGGATATTTGCGTCCACAGACAGCGCCGGCCAAGATACGCGGCTTATTACGTCTTCTCCGGTGGGAAGTAAACAGAGAAATAATCAACGTTATTGAGTTGTGGCGATCTGTACACTCTATCCACTTCACGGAGGACAGTGTGGTCTGTTCTGTGATAAAGTTGTATTTTTCCTCCGTGCTCTTAATCACGGCGTGGCAATACAATTGGGGTGGTGATGGATGACGCCAAAGACACAGTTTGTCTAGTCAGAAATGTCTCAGCTTTCAACAGATGTTATCATCTCACTTGCTTTCAGATTTGTTTCACCTCGGCTGGAGCATCGAGGGCTGCCGCCGTAGGCATATAACAGCATTGGATGGGTTTTATGTTTCAGTCTCCATAAAGAAATCACCTAGGCCTACTAAACACCTAGGCCTAGTATTGGCGAGGACATTTTCTTTTTATGAGAGAATCCTAGCTTGCAGGTGTACAACATGAAATTTATTGATGATATTTCATGGTTCAACTGCCGTTTTTGGTTATTTCATCCTATTCTATATTCTTCCCTGAAAACACAAAACTCCATGTTGTACCAAATTTTAGTATAGCTTGTCTTGGACTTATATAATTAAACCCCTAGGGAACTGGGTACCACAAGTGAAAAGATTATTTACTTTGTTGTGATCAATTCAATTCTAGAATTTCCTGTCCGGGGTGAAAGATCAATCTTATTTTGTGATTTACTATCAATAATCAAACTTCGTAAGGTAAGAAGGACCATTTGGCAGACACAGCTTAGTAGTGAAAAAACAGCCACAATACAACAGGCAAATCCAGTTGATCCTGAGAAAACCACTAAGGCGGCAGTGCAGCTGTATGCATCGTGAGCCATATTTTATTAGTCTCCATTTCTTACATGCAAAGTTTATTCACATGCCATTTGAATATACCTCTGTAGCCTGTTACTCAGAGTCAGTCAAAGTAATGTGACATCAGTAACAGTGTCTTAACAGAAACTTCTATCATCTTCAACATCACCACCACTATCCCCTCTCTCCTTTCAGTCCCCCGTTCATCTCATTAGTTCCTCATCACCCTCATCATGTATTCAGTACGACCCATAATTCACCCATCATTTACCTCAGCCTACTGCTGCTGCACAAGGGTGGGGAAGGAGACGAGGCAACAGCGGCGTTCCCCCCGGCCCATCATTCTGTCTGCGGCGTGGCGGTGCAGAGCCATGGCCCTCATCTGACAACCAGAGGAGGGGATCAGGACCCCCCCCCCCCCCCCCCCCCCCCCCCCCCCCCCCACACACACACACACCTCAGCGTCTCCCTCCGAGGATAATCCATTACAGAGGGGAAGTGGGGGTTTAGACAGGCGAAACCATCTCTAATGGTTGTCAGTCAGGCCGCTGAGCCAAACACATCGCCCATCGACGCCTCGTCGCAGCGGGCCAGCCGCAGGGGGGCAGCCACCTGGCCAACCCTGGCGGGCGACTGCCCCCTGACGATGAAGATGGGTGTGGGGAGATTTTCTGCCGCTTCTTGGATGGATTTATGCCCAAACAAAGCCCAACGTCTTCATACATGCTGAGAGAGAGAGAGAGAGAGAGAGAGAGAGAGAGAGAGAGAGAGAGAGAGAGAGAGAGAGAGAGAGAGAGAGAGAGAGAGAGAGAGAGAGAGAGAGAGAGAGAGAGAGAGAGAGAGAGAGAGAGAGAGAGAGAGAGAGAGAGAGAGAGATCTGTCTGATTGTGATTCATGAAGTCGTTATCTGGTTAATGATATAATTATGACATGACATAAGGAAGGCACATGGGGCCGAAAGTTAGATTCCCCAATGTTCACAGTCCACCTGTGAGCCTCCTTGAGCAACATGCTATACCCTTTCCTGTAGGGCTCCATAATTACATCTAAATCTGCTGTAAGTCACTTTGGATGAAGCATCTGCAAGATGAATAAATAGTAAACAACAAGAATGTAATAGTCTGTCCAAATTCCCTAATTTATTTTCATATAAACTACAAAAGCATGTATTCATCTTCATTTCATTCCTTCTCTACATTTTCCTTGATATTTAATGTGAAAATGGCATTGTGATTGGTGCATCAATAATTTGTCTTTGCCTGAGTGTCCAGGGTGTTTACTTCCAATATTAATAGTCTCTCGGAGTGGCCAATTGAGAGATGCATCATTTGCAACCACCTCACTTCAATTCATGACTGGAATTCTAAAAGGCACCGACATGGCCATTCATACTCATTCATACAGTTACTTGTGAGCCATTTGCTTCGCCATTTGTTATCTAAAACATTTGGAGGTTGGAGGAGGCTAGTGAAGTATGAAAAATGACTTGCTGGCCAAGATTTCCTCGTTGGCAGCACCGGCTGCTAATAGGCTGTCTAGCAGATAGGAGGGAGAGATTGATTCTACTGATGATTGCATTAGATAACATCGAAGCAGGGGAATTGAAAACGAGAGCTGGAATCCATCTTGTGTGAATAGGAAATCATGACTTAATTTGAATGAAAATTGCTGTAAATGGCAGACACTACGGCACATAAACTTGGCAGGGGTGTGAATTATAATTATTGCATTTGTGTTTTGCATTGATATGGTGAATGTGCATCTGCACTGATTGGATTTCAGTGTTCATATATTTTTGTTGAGCAACATTACAAAACAAACCACAAGGTCTAGCCCATTTACGTTTTTGTTTAGTGTGGAAAGTAGGCTACGACTCAAATAAAAAAAATTGAATGTGTTTGTGATTAAATGAAAACTAAACCAAGGCACACTTTCACTGTGGTTTGAATAGAAACGATCAATCTACATATATTGAATCGCTATCACTTTATCTAATCTACTCTTGACAATTCATTACTTTGGAAGTTAAGCCTATGGTAGGCCATTTACCTACTTAATATATTCAATGTGCAATTTTCATATTTTAATCTAATGAATTTTTTGATTTATACATCCTTAATGTATATTTGATGTTGGATTTTACGTAGGCTTACATCTTTGTGTGGAATTAATTGAGTATTTTTTATATTCTTTTATTTTTTGTACTGTAATGTACTTTTGTGGGGTTTTTTTTACTTATACATTTTTCTGCGAGAAGAGAAAAGAGAGTGAAGAGAGCAATTGTGACAGAAACAATTTACCTTAAGTACAATTTTACTGAAGGCATTCAGTAATATGAATATGAATCTGAATAAAGTTTGCTTTGGTATTACTGTCTCCATCTTAACCAATAATGTCACAATTAGCTTCTACCTTGTGCCAGTAGCAATGAGAGGCACTGTCTGTTCTTATTCTCGGTTTTGATCATATTAGGATTAGATACTCTCCTTTTCCACTCTCACGACAGTTGCAAGCTTCGCTGCCTGATTGTACTTTACCAAGAACTTCCTTCTTCCGTCATCTTTATTACCAACGAGGCCTATAACATAGACACAATGACATTACAAAATTGACCAATTAAATTACAACTTAAGAACATTAACGTAACATGATTTTATGTCTGATACTTTAGTCTGATATAAAGTGTTTTTAAAATTCGTGGCTCAACAGTGACGCCTAGCTGGTTGACATGAAAAGTGCATCCCAGGCAAATAAGTAATTCCTCACTGTAATGTTGCCCAAATGTCAGCACATTTGAATACATGATCATTTGACAACTCAAAGTTTGTTTTACATGGTTGCATTGTATATTTAGATATGATACAGTACAGTGCGTAAGTAACATTTCAAATCGAATGTAGGTCATACATAACGTTTGCTATGTATACCTATTTTGCTACATGTAAAATAAAGATGTAATCTCTTGATAAGACAATCATGACGTCAAGATACGCAACCGCGGTGCGGTTTCTAACAAACAAAAACACTAACTAGCTAACTAACTAAATTAACAAAAACAATACTGTTAAAATATAAAACATAAGTTAAATCAGGAATCAAGACTAGGAACCAAAGCTGTGGTCGATTTAAGTGCCATGTCCAGAACCAGACAAATTACAAAATATATGGGTTAATTGTGTGTATGCGCACGTGTATTCAGTGTCCAAAATAAACAATACAATGCTTACCTAAATTATGCTAGATAAGATGTGCAGCACTTTACCCAATTTAACAAAACATCTGGTTTTCAAAACAAATACCCAAGTAACAACACTGTTTAATCTCTTAACACTTCAAAACTACCTAACTTGCCTCTCGTGTCGGACAATCGCTGTCGTGCATGTGAGCTCAGCTGAATATACATATTTATAAATGTATTGTAGCGGCGGCGAAGGAAGGACCAGACGAGAGCCCAGGGTACTGGTTTACTTGCAACTCTCGGGCCGCACGACACCGAGAGTTGCCTTTATTAAAACACACAAGAAAACGCGCCCGTCACGCCACCA
This sequence comes from Lota lota, assembly GCA_026745465.1. Taxonomy (NCBI): domain Eukaryota; kingdom Metazoa; phylum Chordata; class Actinopteri; order Gadiformes; family Lotidae; genus Lota; species Lota lota. Next base: position 7,666,683 of record JACYXH010000249.1, read on the forward strand.
CCATGACTGCCTCGGCTGCGGTGCCGCTTCCGCCGTCCCTCCCAGGGTCCCTTGCGGCACGGAGCACGGCGACAACGGCCGTGATCGTCACAGTATGAAAAAACAACTACTCTTAGAGTACAGTTTATTTATTTTTAAAATACTCAAGTTCATGTAACGGGGTAAATGTAATTCGTTACTCCCCACTACTGAAGGTAACTTACTACTCAAACAATGTACAATGCAAGCGGTTACCATTTGTTATGGCAGAGGACACAATACGTACATTGGCCAAATACCATTCAGGTTAGAGATGTCATTGGGGAAAAACAACAACCCCCCCCCCCCCCCCCCCCCCCCCCCCACACACACACACACACACACACACACACACACAAAAACCCGCAAGGTTTACATACCGATGCTTTACTCTTCCCATTACCCATGATGAGGTTATTATAGGTCATTTCCATAAGATGCTTTTAGGACCATCCCCCCATGTAGAAGCGTGAGTGACGTCTGCAGCAGCGTCATTGGCCAACGTACAGCGGTAGGGGCGTTAATTTCCGGCAATCTCATGTTGCATAGTGCAAGAGTGGGCGTCTTGTCGTCTCTTCCCCCCTCGGCACATACATGACTTCACGACCACACACGAGTGAAGATACCTCAGTTTTCCAATTGCCGGGCGCCTTCTGCTACCGCCTGAACATGACAGAAAGTTCCAGCAATAAGCTGCTGAATGGAGACGCCTGCCAACGGAGCTCAAAGGACAAGAAATCGGGTAAAAATGGCTTCGTGAAGAACCACTGCCTGTTTCAGCAGCCGCAAAAGTACCGCCGGCTGAGGGAAAAGGTGAGGCCCAGCCATCCTATATTGGATAGTAGAGAGCTAACTAGTAAGGAACAAGGTATTATCTTCATAATTTTGTCAGTATAGATCAATACATTCACGTCATTCCATGCGTATTTTGACTCTGAAATGGTGTTAACGGTGTGAATATTGGTGTGCCTGGCGCTTTGGTTGGGTCAGTTAAAACGTATCACAAACTACTGCAAATAAAAGATAAATATAGATTATGCGGGAATTGGGGTTGCTATTACTTCTTTGGATATTCTTTCGTTTATACTTATCATTGACTATTCACTAACATTTCTGCCTATACAATTATGGCAGGATTGAACTTAACATATGCAACGGGATAGAGTTCTTCCACTGTACTGTCAACTTTAAAGCTGGCGAGAAGCTTATTTATTAATTTCACCATTCCTGTCGTTTTTGTTTCTTGGCTACAAACTACACAAACTACAGGTGCATACTGACACATTCAGGGTGATTTTACTGTTGAGGTCTTTGTAACCTTACTCTTTGTTGTTATTGTGTGTGTGTGTGGAGATTGTCTCTGTTTACATTGGCACCAGTATGAAGAATACTAGTACCCCGTTGTACAATGTAACTGGAGGAGGCGTCTCTGTCGCTTAGGAGAAGGGGAGGGGGTTTGTTCCCACTTTATTCTCTGGGGGAAGAATGTCTTCAGTCTGAGCTGGGTGTGGCCCCACGGTGAACGGGAATGTATGGCAACTGGGGTGGTGTGGGGTTGGCCCATGCATGCTGCCTTGGTTGTTTTTTCCTATGATTGTAGGCCTAGAGCTAGCTGGAATTGTCAACTGGAAAAAGGAATCTTGTGATCATATTGTGATACCATGATGCGACGTTGAGCAAAGGGTTGCTGTCAAAATCGACTCAAATTGAAAACTTTAATTGATCCTAACTTTACATTCACAAAAAAATGGATTATTACAAAATTATGATATCTGATTGCCTCACAGCAATGTGTACGTGTGGTTCGTCAAATCAGAAACACTTTTGCGCATTTAGTTGATGTTGTCAAATTTAGGATCTGGCAGATTCCATTCTAGAGTCCAATTTGTCCTTGCGGGAAGCTGGATTTCTGTTGAACTCTACAAATTGTGGTATTGAACAATTGGTTCGAGGTGTTCTGACTGTGGTGCCAGTTGGATCCATGGTTATGAGCCATTCTTCCCAACTATTGTCAGAGAGTTGGAGGCAGGTCTTGAGTTGTAAAGCTGTAATTTCACCTAATGCATGTCTAGGGCATTGGTGGCGAATCATATTATATACAGGGAGAGATGTCGTGCTTTCCATAATATAATACATGCCCCCTAAGTGGATATTGTCATTGTTGAAATGTATTTTCTAAACACACAAAATATTCAGGCGATTTTTTTTCATCATTTGATGTGCTTGATCAGTGATCTTCAAAACAAAATCCGTATAAAACAGGATTATTACAAAACCATCTTAATATCTGTGAAGGCATACCTTTGGTATACCTTATCTAATGTACAGACACATTCCAGTTTTTGTTCAAACCGTAATAATAATATTCAGAACTTATTTTATTTAGTTTAAGTGACACTCTGAAGTTAAAGAATACTAGTTGTAATACTGGTTTTGGCTGTGTGTTTATATGTGATGGGGGGGGGGGGGGGGGGGGGGGGGGGGGGATAATGGTTGAGGCACATTGCAACTCTAGATGCTGGGCAACTTGTTTTATGAGAGAAACCAAGTGTATAGACTTCATGTCTCATCGGCACATCACCTACAAGTACACCTCCATCACGGATGGATGGCATGAACGATTCCTCTGATAGACTTGAGACCGTGATCGAATCATTACAGCTCGCAAATGTATATGTAAAATGACACACTGGGCTCATGCAAAATACAGCTTTGACGACTTTCTAATAATAATCAGTTCCCACCGCGGAGATGTGCTTTGTTGCTGTTTTCTTACCTCCAATAGAAAAGCCTTGCACCTCAGATATGGCGGGCCCGTATCTAGCAGCTTCCAGGATTCTTCCAGTATTTCCCTCTGGTTCGTGGAGATATCTCCCCTTGCACACTACCGTGCTTTAGCTTAACAGGCCATGGTAGTGGAATCGTATTGGACTGTTTGATGGAAAAGGAGCATCCAAATCCCTTGAAATAACTTCAGTTACAGGGAGAGGCCTCTAGATGAGAGGTAAATATTTGCATCATTACTTACAGTACACATTGGAACTTTCCGTTAAAAGACAGTGTTTCTCCATGCAGCTTAAAAGCCTGATGTGAAATGAACTACACTGCAAAAATGGTGGAAGGTCAGCACAGTTGGGCTGAATGTTAATCTCTGGCACACATTGCTTTTTGTTCCTGCTTCCTAGTCCAAGTGCCCTTAATCAGAGTTGTCCCCAACAGAGATGTCCTGTACATTGAGTGTAAAGTACACCAGCCAATAGTTCACCTCTTTATGACATGCATTACTAAACATACACACACCATATAACTCTTAAACATACATGTCACGTGATCCCTTGTTTGTTTGCTTCCTCACTATTTTAACAATCTGTTACCACACGACAGTGTCTGTGGTGGATCCCCTCTCCCAGTCTGGCCTGCTCGCATGCTGGAGCCTTTGTCAGTCTTGGGAACGGTTGCCCCACACTTGCGCTGTCCTCCTATAGCCAGGGTTTTTATAAGCCTCGCGATGTAACCATTATTGTAACCACCTCTGTATTTTCCAGTGAGTGTTTGTACTTGGGAGCGAAAGTGCCTTTGTGCTCAGCGCAGGCAATTTCCTTTTTAACTAGTGTTGGTACACAAAACACCAGGCAGGTCCGTTCTGTTTGTTCCTGTGTGTTGGTCTTGAACGTGATCCTATGGAAAGGGAGTAACCTGCCCGACCAGCATTAAACACACACACACACATGCACACACACACAGATGAGGAGAGAGAGCAGTGTTCTCTTCGCTATTCCCTGAGATATTTCCCAGAAAGCATGGGACTGGTCACATGCTTTGGGGTTGCTGAGCCGTGAGGCAGCAGAGCTGTGTAACGACAAACCTAATTTGATTAGTGTAGATTCAGGAGGAGAACTCAGTTTTACTGTGGTTTGGTTGCTAAGCCCTGGATATGTTTATAAGTTTGATTCCAGGTGTGATGGGCCTACATGTGGAGGAGTCAGAATCGCACCCCTCTCTGCCTATGAAAAATGTGCTCATGGGAACTTATTACAGAAATGCTATTGGTTCGTAAACTTAAGGATTTACCCCCCCCTCACCTCATGATGGCTGTTGACCACCAAGCAAGCACGGCTCTGGTCTACAATTACAAAAATTAAAAAGTATATGTGTATTGTACCGTGTAACCAGCTTTTAAAACAATAAAAGCAGCTATTCAACCAACGTCCTATACAGCAACATGTAGTGTGTTGTGGCTCTGTGTGCAGTTCTTTCCCTTGTTGCCTTCATTCCTGATTAGAAAAAAAAGAGTTACAGGCACACACGCTCACACACACCTCCTTCTTTGACTGGCCATACCTTTTGTCCTTTGTCACATAAAAAACGGGGTTAGAAGCACTGTGGCGGGTTTAATAAGTAAACTGATTATAAGGACTGATAAGCCATGAGGCCTAAAGGGGGAAACCGGAGGCTGTTGTGAGGATGGCTCAAGGCACAAAGACGCTGTTGTCTTAAGAGACCTCTGCCTTGCGTGGAAAGGATTTTTTCGGTCTTCACTGCTGTGTTTTGGTTTTATGTGATCCACACCACCTAGGAGGGTTAATGAACGACCTCTCCACAGGCAGCCATTGAGTTCAAACAAACTAGTAGAACCTCCGGCAAGATATATATATATATATATATATATATATATAAAAATAAAATAAATCTCTTTAAATAAATGTGTGTGTGTGTGTGTGTGTGTGTGTGTGTGTGAAGCCCATTACTTATTTCTGCCCTGGGGTATTTCAGGTGAAATATCTAGTTAAAATTTATTGAAATTGCGCTCTCAACGGTCCCGCTCTCAACGGTCCCGCTCTCAACGCGCTCATTAAATATAAAAGCATACTGCACTAACTAAAGTGCATGTGTTTTAACTTCTTATGGTCTGCTGTAAAATTGGGATTAATTCACTTACATTGTGTGTGTGTGTGTTTAATATATTAATATAATTTGTATTAAAGCAAACTAAATCATTAGAATGGTATTAGTTGTATAGCACAAAACGGTTTACAAAGTGCTTCAACATGCACCATAAAAACCATTACTGGAACAATTTTGGATTAAAAGCACTAGATCAAAAGAGGCAGGGCAACTTTAACAAGAGCGCGGGCAGGGCTGATGGGGGAGGGAGCGCAGCAAACAAAAAGTATGATTTGAAGAAGTTTTAATTTGAGTTTTTTTCTCTCTTTTCATTTGGTCACCCAGAACCACAATGTGGTGCGGAACCCCAGCCTGTACAACAAGCCGTTCGTGGAATCGTTCGAGGAGACCCCTCTGCTGGTGGCCGTGCTCACCTACATGGGCTACGGCATCCTCACCATCTTCGGATACCTGCGTGACTTCATGCGCCACTGGAACATCGAGAAGTGTAGTGTGGCACGCGAGAGAGAGGCGCAGAAGGTACGGTCACTCTAGAGATCTCCTACGCGGTTGTAAGGGTATTGTGTTGTCAGCATCCAGTCTAAAAAGGTCCTAGGTTTGATACCCCATGTCTTGCAGTGCAACCAGTAGGCATACTTAAGCACTATCATGGCTCCTACATGCTTTTTAATGACAACAATTCATGCTATACTTTGGATAAAAGTGTCTGCTGAATGACTTAGTATGTTTTATTTATGCATTAATATAGACTCATTATCGAATGTGTCTGACTCGTTGCATTGTAGTATTTGTAGGTTGTGCAAATTTGCAATGCCCGTCCCTAGATCCTTTTATTTCTAAATGCAATCTTCAAAACCTCAGTGGTAATAGATACACCTAAACCATGAGATGACGAGACATGTGAGCAACCTCAAACTAACTGCAGATTAGATTGCCACTGGGCCAATCTGATCAAACAGACAAGATCAGGGTGAATTCCGTGAGAAAATCATCCCTCAAGAGTTGTGTTCCACAACAACCCTTAATGTTTGGAGACATCATACCCTCCCATTATGTAAGATCAGGATACTGCTGGGGAACCTTGTTTGTTCTCGTAGATAAATCGTATCTTTTGTGTGGCTTCGTATCAGGCTAACCCAGTATTTAAAATGTATTATTATAACATGCATCTCCTATTGTTATTGTTATACATTCTCTTGCTAATCTCCCGCTGCTTTCTCTTCCTGTTATCTGCGTCGTCTCGTAGGACTTCGTTCCCCTGTACCAGGACTTTGAGAACTTCTACACAAGGAACCTGTACACGCGTATCCGGGACAACTGGAACCGGCCACTCTGTGGCGTCCCTGGGTCCAAGATGGACCTGGTGGAGCAGGTCTCCTACGACTATAACAGGACCTTCCAGTGAGTGTCTCGGTCCCGGTGCGCTCCTGGTGCTGCCTTGTGCAAAGAGCACAGCCCGGTTGCATGTAGGCCAAGAGTGTGTACATATTCACATATTTGGCGAGCGTGTGTGTTTATATGTGTGGCTTGGGTATGATATGCTTGTTGTACGCGCCATATAGGTACGTGTGTTTGTGCGAATGTGTGTCTGTACCGGTATATAGGCTTACATGTGACTGCATGTGCGTCTATACGCATTTTTATAAATACATTTATGTGTGATTGATGTGCGCACACTTGTACTTTGGTTAGATCCAACTGTGTGTGTGAACACACTTGACAAGCTTTCCCTGTGTTGTCCATGTCATCTGTCGTCATGCTTCCTCTAATGGGCGTGCGGGGAAGACTTTATGTGTGCGGGGCGAGTGCAGTTTGCATATCTGGCCACTGTCTCCACTTTATGGTTGTGTTCATGGCTGTTGATCCCTGGTTCTAGTGAGCATAAGGAAATGTCTCGGTGAAGGCAACCTGACAACTCTTAACCACATCTCTATCTGCCTTTATGAGTGTGTGTCATGTGGTTTTTTGTCTTTGAAAGATACCATGTGTCATTAATCAAACCAACTAGCCAAATGTGCCTTGCCCCAACAAAATCTGTACTCTGTTAACTTCTTCAATTATTTAATTGGATTTGTTTGAAAATGTCTCTTTAACGTGTGTGTGTGTGTGTGTGTGTGTGTGTCAACCTAAGGTGTGTCCTTAGGCCTTTGTAAAGTTTTACCAACCAGAGCCATGCATCGGTTAAAATGGCTGCCCTGTTAATGATAACATTACGTTAATGATAACATTAACAGGGCAGCAGCGTCATTAAACTAAGTTCATTTTTAAATGGCAGGATTTTAAATATGTTTTTTAAATTGCTAATACTGACGTGTCAAAGGTTGAAACGAAGTGAAAGCACTTTTAAAAATTCCAAACATATAAATTACTTTTCAACCCAGTATTTGTTTCAAAAGAGTATTAAATTATAACATGTTAGTTTAGTTAAGACTAAGACATGTATTCAAACAAGCAAGAATTATTAAACGTATACATTAAAAGATGACACTTTTGTGTGTTGACATTTCTTTTTCCTTTCTCTCTCCCACCCAGGAACACGGGTAAGATCATGAGGAACGTGATCAACATGGGCTCCTACAACTACCTGGGCTTCGCTGAGAACGTGGGCAAGTGTGCCGACGCAGCCATCGAAGTGACGAAAAAGTATGGAGCCGGAATCTGTGGCACCCGCTGTGAGATGGGTAAGGGAGATGGAGAAGCAGCACACACACAATCTCTCTTGCTTAACTTTTTCTGAATGGATGTTAACGCTTCTGGCTTTCATAGACTTTGAGGTTGGAGCTTTATAAACAGGATATACAGGTAATCTATCCCCGTCACAAACATCCAGTAAGTGTTCATAGGACACTTATATGTGCTGAAAAGTCTGCCATGAAGTATTTCTTAAGAGTTCGTAAAATAAATAAAGCGCTGTGGAATACACTGGCTTTGAAAGTAACTGAAAATTAGGTACTTCGAACTCATAACGCGTAATCTAATCATTGAATGAAAATAAAACAGAGCTGAGTCACAGCTCCCTCTTTTGTTTTACTTTTGCAAATCAAAAACAAATGCAACATGATTTTGTTGCTTCAAAGCGCCACCCGATTGCCATGTGTGAATCCTAATGACGCACTGACGAAAGGAACGGCACTTCCAAGAATTTTGGTGCTGTTGGACCACAACCGACTTTCTCTGATCATTACCAAAATAAGAATCAAGAATCACAACTTGAATAAGTGTGGATAGCCCTAACTCGACACCAGTGAACTCATGTTTACGGTCGATGAGAAATGGCTTTTTAAAGTTATTCACTTTAATTTGGCATGCTTCCATGCACTAACAGGTAGGCTAATTAGCACCGAGCAAAACACAAGGGGGGTGGGATTTGATCCTACGGGGAGGAATGATTGGATAGCGGCAAATTAATATGTTTTGCCAGCTGGGTCCGTTGCAGGGGAGATGAAACGTGTGATATTATTTGTTGAAAGCTAAGCCAGCCCATTTTTCCATAAGTTGTCATCCCAAAACAAAAATATATGTCAGTTGTAGAGGAAGTTACATTCATTTAATTAGGATATAAAAAGCCAAATAAACAATATGTTTTCCTTTCTGTTTATGCCATACATTGTTGAATAGGTAAAAGATATGATGGTGGAAATGAGCTAAACGGTGAAGCATTTTCATGTGGTGTCTTTGAAGAGGAAATGTGTCATTGTGTCACCAAATGTCACGTACATTATCTGCTTGGCAGCACAAAGGAGCTGTAGTGTGACTAAGTGTTGTGGTGCGCTGGTAGCTGACCTATTGTACCTGATAACCTTCTTCCAGGGAACCTGGATATCCATGAGGAGATGGAAGAACTGGTGGCTAGGTTCCTGGGCGTGGAGTCTGCCCTGACCTTTGGTATGGGCTTCGCCACCAATTCCATGAACATTCCTGCACTTACTGGAAAGGTACGGAAAAGGTTCCTTCCTCTTAACTGTGTGGGATTTTTGTCTTTGTATTACATTTTCTTTTATAAATACTAACTGACTGGGTCACTATCTGAGAATATTCCCTCACGTTTTCTAGTGTGTGGGTTCAATGAATATTACTTTATGTTTTTAAATGTAGATGAACATTATGAACAGTTATAATAACAGGCAATTGAACGTAAATATCTTTCAGCTTTTTGGTTTTGGTGAGTACTTTTGTTTAGAATTTGTTGTTTACTTTTCTTTTACAATCCTGTTGTGTCAATGTCATGCAAAACCATTTGCTCACGTCCTGTGGCAGTAACAAAAAAAGTTTTTGAGATACACTTGCAGTCCTGCAGAGTTCAGGCTGTTCTAAAACATCATCACTTCCCACTCGCTGTTCTGAAAACACTGAGGTGTGTGTGTGTGTGTGTGTTATTGGGACGTGGCTTTCCTCAGCTACTCTGCGTCTAACCCTGACCCCTGCTGCTTCCTCTGACTCCCTGTATCAGTGTTTAAACAGGAAGTAGAGCGTTTGAGAGAGAGGGAGAGACAGAGAGAAATACATGGCGAGAGAGAGACATGGCTAGATATATAGATGGAAACGGAGAGACCAAGAGAGAGAGATGGGGAGATAAATGGAGGCAATGAATGGATTCATAGAGGGGTAAAGAGAGAGAATCCTGGAGAGAGAGACATGAAGGGAAAGTGAGAGACGCATAGAGACAGACATAGAGAGAGGGCGAGAGAGACATTAAGTGAGAGATGTAGAGAGGGAGAGACATGGTGTGAGAGAGACAGAGACACAGATAGTCATAGAGAGAGAGACACAGAGTCATAGTGAGAACAATAGAGAGCAACATGGAGAGAGAGAGACACACAGAGTCATAGAGAGAGACACAGTCATAGAGAGAGCGACATGGAGAGAGAGACACAGAGTCAGAGAGAGAGAGACACCGAGTCCTATAGAGAGGGAGACTTGGAGGGACTACTCGGAACACTAAAGCAGAACCTGAGACAGGAGGAGTGTTGTTCTCCAGTCCAGGTCAGCTGATACGGATATACATTCCTCACCGCGTCTGTCACTTCTCCCCCTGACTCCCTATCTTACTCTACAACATAATCACCGGCTTACGCAACAGCCTGGGGTGTCAATAGCCCAACGGAAAAGGTGTGAGCTTGGGGGGAAAAATGTGGAGTGTGAAATATCAGCAGACGGTTATATAAGGTTTTGGTGATTGTGCCAGGGACTTTTTTTCTTCGTCTTCCTGGGCATATTTCAGGTCTTTTGGCGAAACGGTTTGATCGTCGTTAATGACTTTGTTGGCCTTCATCTGTCATTCTGACTTGAGACTTGGACTTCGTCGTTGGTTTTGACAAGTATATACTCGTTTACAGTTTACACAAGTATGAATGTATGTATGTATGTGCACTTGTGTAAACTTGTATTTGACAGGATATTCCCTGTGTGAAAAATTTATTTTTAGCAGTAAGCAATAAGGTGGTTGAAGTTGTTGCCTCCATTGCATTTTTACGATTCAATCTTGGCAAGGAATGAACATTAGGGCTTGTATTATATTCATTTTATTGATGACATTTTTACTTTATGGGTTTATGCAAATTGCTGTGCTACTGTTGGGCACGCTGGAGAAAAGTGGTTAGTTTTTAGCTGTGAATTTAAGAGATGAATGCTGCATTTGAAACACTGATAGTCTCAGACACAAGGCAATTTGTTCAGGAATTGTGGGAAATGTAGTACACAGAGCGGTAGTCGCTGTTGACTGGAGTTACCACCGTTGTGCCAAGTTAGCCCGTACAACCTTTAAAATCCGGTACGGTTTTAACTACGAATTGTTTGTGTAAAAAACTGAAAAACGATAAAGAACATGTTGGTGCTTTACAGCAAAGTGTGTTTGGTCATGTACAGCAGGTCAGCATTATATTTTACTCATTCATCCCAGTCATTGTGTTCAGATATTTATCTGAATGAGGAAATGGATTTCGGACTCTTCATTACGTAAGAGTTGAAAAACAGGACTGCTAAACACAAATGTCATGGATGATGAAACTATGAATGCAGTTTCCCTCCCGCTTTGTATCAAGGCTCACAATAAAGCACATTCACGATCAAGGATTAAATGTTTGGCTGGTCGGTCTAGCCTCTCTTTTGTTTTTTGCAACATTCATGCTCCAGACAATCTATGAAATATAGATTCGATTTGGAAAGATTTCTCCTTACAAAATTCCTCAGACCTGCCATTGTCTGACTAAAACTAATGTTTTATGCATGCCCTTTGAGACCCCAAACGTAACACTTGGTGTTGCTTGTGTTGTTCTAGGGCTGTCTGATCCTCAGCGACGAGCTGAACCATGCTTCCCTGGTGCTGGGCGCGCGCCTCTCGGGCTCCACCATCCGAGTCTTCAAGCACAACAGTGAGTCAGGGTCTCTCCCTTTACATTTGAACCATTCATAGCAGGGGCTTTTAATCCAAGGCGACGTACAGAACAGCCCAAAGCCCACGCAGAGCGTATTCTGGTTCTTAATTGTAGCCGGACCCCAAAACATTTATGGAATCATATTGTTAGATTAGATTAGATTTAGAGTTCCTTATATTACATCTTAACGTACAAATACACAAGAGTAAAATTCTTAGGCTTGGTTCCTCCACAGTCACATAGCAGCATCAGTACAAGATCAGAATAACAAAGTAAGTAATAATAATAAGTAGCAACATCAATACAAGATCACAATAAAAAGTAGGTACTAATAAGTCGAAAAGAAAACAGTGATAATATTAAGTACTGAAGTGTAGTAAAGTGTAGTGGTATGAGCCACGGTGGTAGTGTAAAAAAATGCTGTGCAAAATACAGAGTTGTTGTAACGGAGCAAAGCACACGGATCTACTGTCTTTTTTCCGCTTGTATTTTTGGATATGAAAGCTCAATGAAATTGTATTGTTCCTGTCCCGACATGGCTGGTGTTCAGGCTTAAGGGAGGCTGAGAATGATCAAAGCACACTATTGGGTCACAAAATTGGAGTCGCTGCAAAACATGCCCAAGTAAAAAAAACGAGTGCTATAGGAGAGTACCTTTTGGAAACAAGGCTGGTCTTAAGTTTTAGTAGTGGATATCAGTTGCATCGGAGATAGTCTATCTCAACAGAGTGCGTTCTAAATTCAACACGAATAGATAACGCGACAGAGTCTGCGTTTCCCAGGCCCTCACGGACTCCATTGTTGACGCATCCCTGACATGTTTGATGAGTTTTACAAAGGCAAACAGCTCGTCTGAACATGAAGGGTGTGTCGGCTGCAAGTGGTTTCACCTGTTGTACCGATTTGAATGGAGGGGTGGTGGGTGTGGTGTGTGTTTGAGGCTCTCGGGAGATGTCGCACAAAGAACCGCAAGGACGCATCGGCTTTCAGTGGGCGGAGCGGGACATTTCTCAATACAGACGCTCACATGATTTCAATCCATTATTCAAAACTTTATTTATTCACGGGAAAACCATGCTGAGAAGTGGCATTTTCATTTACAAGTTTGAATGCATGACGGGCATCGACAAAATTGTAATACCGTGAAAAAGTAAGGAGATGATCATTTAAAACCACATTGACTTGATTTACTACTTTACTTTTCACTTAGAAAAGTAAAGCCAATAAAAAAGACATTTGAAATGACATAAACCCCAAAACTATTACAAAACAAACAAACCTCTCAGATGTGACAACAACAAGGATAGAAAATGTCAGTCACTTGATATCTTCATCTGGGCGTGTTAACTTCTGGTGAAGGCTTGGCTTAGCACCACTAACCACTAACACACCCCCCCCCCCTCCCCCGTGTGTGTGTGTGTGTCTTCAGACATGGTGAGCCTTGAGAAGCTACTGAGGGATGCCATCGTTCACGGCCAGCCCAGGACCCACCGGCCCTGGAAGAAGCTCCTCATTGTAGTGGAGGGCATTTACAGGTGCAACCATGCCCTCAACACACACTCAAATAACATGGATATTTTAGCCCAGACAATGGTAACGATGTTGATCAAACACAATGAAAAGCATACCTCCGTCTGTTTAGCTCATTGGCCTGGAAAGGGCCGGATAGTGGTAGAATGTTTAATTGGGATAACCTTAAGATGAAGTATCAAGGTTAATATATTTGGGATATGGTGACCATTGATCGAGAAACCATAGAACGACACATAAACACACGCACACAAACACATGTATACAAAAAGGAATCTGATTAAATGGACTCAAAGAAATTAGAAATTATGGAAATGAGAAAATAACCCGAATCATGTTTTTACTTAGATTTTGTAGCGATTGTTTCTCATACTGAAATCTCTCATCGCTCTTGAAGGCTGTCATTAAGGCATTTCCCTCCCTCTGGAATTTGCAGTGAAGCAATAAGCGCTTCAATGTTATCCCAGCAATGTCTCAATAGAGTAAAATTTATTCAATTTCTCTCCACACATCTAACCGTGGTCCAGCCCAACACAACGCTCTAAGCTACATGGCAGGTTTTTACCAAACCAGGACAGGGCATTTATAAGTGTGAAAGCCACAGCACAAGGGCGTGACGGGTCCATAATGTACCACACACACACACACACACACACACACACACACACACACACACACACACACACACACACACACACACACTGAGCCAATACAGTGCTTCAAGCGGTCAATACACTCGACTGATCCGAGGTTAATGGACTGTGAGGATATGCGCACACACCCCCTATAAAACCGAGTATACATAGACCATTCGCATTAAGCTAGTGCTCCTCTCCATGTCAACCTGTGGTTTTATCACCGGATGTTTTTTTGGATTCGCCATTACAAACCCATTACCACCATCGACCCTACAGTGACATCACACGTGGTAGTGTCCGCCAAATGTATCAATGGATAGATCAGCCTACCGGTTGGTACAGTCCACTGGGTAGGCTGGTAGGTAGATCCATCTAGCATACAGACTTTGAAAGAGCTTTTAATTGGTGGTAAACTAGAGGCCCCCATAACTAACACCGTGACTTGCTGTTCCCCTCACTACGGCAGCATGGAGGGCTCGATCGTTCGTCTGCCGGAGGTGATCGCACTGAAGAAGCGCTACAAGGCCTTCCTGTACCTGGACGAGGCCCACAGCATCGGGGCCCTGGGCCCCAACGGCAAGGGGGTGGTGGACTACTTCGGCCTGGACCCCAAGGACGTGGACATCATGATGGGGACGTTCACCAAGAGCTTCGGCGCCGCAGGCGGCTACATCGGCGGCAGTGCAGTGAGTCTGGCTTAGCATAGGCACCCATCCCTGACACTACCACCCCACTTCTGCTTGAAAAATATGATGACGCAAGCCTGGACTGTTACAGGGTGAGTTTTGCTGAGAGCTAGTGGTGTGTGAACAGGAAACCGAAACTTCTAGTTTAATTTCCTCTTCAGGTGAAATGTGGATAGGGGATGGTGTAACGGCTAGCTGCTAGCTTTCACTTCCAGTAAATTCAGATGCAGGTCATTAAGGCGCAGGTAGGGGGATCTTAAAGACCTTCATCTGAATTCACAGAGTAGGTGGATTAAAGTGTCTGCTAACTGACTCAATCGTCATGGCAGGATGTTTTCGTCAAATAGATGACATCTCTAAGCATTTTGTAAATCAAAAGCAAAGATAACCGAGTAGAACATTCCCCACAGCAACAGAAAATCATTCCCATCTATGATAAAGTTGAGGTATCGTCAATAGTCTAAATGTGTCTCATGTGGGGCGGATTGTAAGTAGTGGTTTGTAATCCGCCTCAGAGAGTTAGTGACCTTTTTATGAAATGCATGGCTGAGTGCTGCCGTCCCTAATGTATACGTCGGGGCAGGAGGTCTCACATGATCAGCAGCACTAAGTTGTGACTTGATCACATGCTTGGTTTTTCTTTTCTTTTTCGCAATCTTACGCAATGACCTCGTGATTGTTTTTTTTTTTTAAATAGAAGGAAATCCAGGGGACACGTTTTGCTTCAAGATTAAACAGAGGTTAATTTGTATGACTTAATAGTGTTGACTGCTCCCCAGAAACACAATACAAATCTGTATGCCTACCCTGTTTGGTGTACCTTACACTTTAGAGCATCTGTACACAACTTGCAAACGACACCATGACTCCAAGTTTTAAGAGACAATGTAATGAGGAAGTGATAGTTAGTCGGAGCGGTGGATATGTGTGTCGTACGTCAATGTTCATGATTGACAACATTCCAACAATACTCGTGTCTTTAAGTACTCCCAATATCACACACACACACACACACACACACACACACACACACACACACACACACACACACACACACACACACACACACACACACACACACACACCTACCTAGTGCCTCATACCTTTAGCCACGCCCCAAACTTTCTGTCTGTATGTGGGAAATCGTATCTAACCATAACCTCAAGGCACATGACTCAAACAATGATGTCATGCATTGTCTCCCCAGGAGCTGATCGAGTACCTGCGCAGCCACTCCCACAGCGCTATCTACGCCACCTCCATGCCCCCGCCTGTCGCCCAGCAGATCATCACCTCAATGACCACCATCATGGGAGAGGACGGAACCACGCTGGGTAGGTGGAGCACTCGTGTGTGTGTGTGTGTGTGTGTGTGTGTGTGTGTGTGTGTGTGTGTGTGTGTGTGTGTGTGTGTGTGTGTGTGTGTGTGTGTGTGTGTGTGTGTGTGTGTGTGTGTGTGTGTGTGTGTGTGTGTGTGTGTGAGAGAGTGAATATGTGTGCGTGGATGCGAGCACATCGTGTATGTCTGTGCACACTAAAGATGGTGAACACAATCTGTGTGTGTTAATTTCCCTGCGTACACGGCCTCCGCCGTGTCATCTGCCTCAGACTCCATGGGCAAGATGACTGAGGTCACCTATCGAGGTGGAGTCTTCCATCGAGGCCTTTGGGATACTATTTTATTTTCAATCACACAAGCTGAAATCAGATGTTTAGCTCATGAGGACAGCTTTCTAGGCTCTGGCCATCTTTTAGTTGTTCTCCATGTTTTGGGGTCTTTTGTCCCCCTCTCTAACTCAAGCCTATTCTATGTATACTACATCTTTACACCCACTCTGTGTGAAAGGGCAGGATAGTCTGGTGTGGTTAGGGTGTTTGTGATACCAGTCCAAAGAGTCTGGTTTCAAGAAGCAAGGGCTGAACAAGAACCCTAACCCCTACCTGCTTATTTAAAAAATGTAGCTAAACAGCCACTGAAACTCCCCTTTTGAACGGAGGTTTCTGCTAAATGACGAAGTAGTCAAATGGCCCGGCTGCATTTTGTATGACATCATTGCTGGATTGAAGGTACTTTGAAGCCTCGACCACAAGGGGGCATCCAAGAGCTTTGTGGAGAACGCATTTCGGCTCCACGTTATATGACCTCATGTTGAATGCCTGACTTTTTTTGAGAATTTGTAGGCATGGTGTTTTTGTTAAGATTTCTTTATTTTAGTTTTGATGTTTTAGCTTTCCCACCTTTGTACTTTGGCTACTTCTATGTGATAACCATTTTCTGCTTGCTCTTGCAATCTCTCATTCCCAGCCAACAGATAAGGGCTGCTATCAAAAGGCCAGAAGCCATATAGAAAATCAGTAAATAAAGGAGCGGTATTTGGAATGGGTTTCAGCCCAGATATGACTCTCATATTTCGTGGACCAGCCCACTTCATCCGTCTCACACTGTAAAAATGAAGATTAAATATTTAGTTATTATAAATTTGTATTTATCTTACCAAGTGCAAAGGTTTTCAGATTCCCAGCATTTGAGGATTTCTTCTGCAAACTGACAGAAAAGAAAAAAGAATCATTGTATTCTTAAAAACTGATGGAACACAGAAGTTTGGGTTGAGACTTCAAACAGTGGTGTGTGTGTGTGTGAGAGAGACCGTGTATATCTTGCGTAGCACAACTGTTTACAAAGGGGCACCACGCTGAAGACCAGCGATCAAATGGGCACCCTTTGATCTTTCTTTCTTTCTTTCTTTCTTTCTTTCTTTCTTTCTTTCTTTCTTTCTTTCTTTCTTTCTTTCTTTCTTTCTTTCTTTCTTTCTTTCTTTCTTTCTTTCTTTCTTTCTTTCTTTCTTTCTTTCTTTCTTCCCCCCCCCCCCACACACACACACAGCCCTCTAGCCTCTATAGATGCTGCTGTAGATCAGTTGTTTTGGTCTTTTTATAGATTTCTATCGATCAGATACATCTACCCGCAATTCCTCCATTGTGCATCACCCAGCATTGTTGCATCACTGCTGAGTTTTAGTCCTCTTTTCACCTGAAACCGGTTTCAGACTATTTTCATTTCCAAAACCTGTCTCACTTGACCTTTTAAGACATTTACACATAAAATTTGACTCCAGCCGGACGAACTGGTTCTGAAGGTGTCAAATCAAATAACACAAGACATCGGATCAATTACATTCGTCGTTGTTTCAAAAATGTTTCTCGGAAGAATGAACCAAAACCCCTTTTGTTCCTTTACCTGTCCTCCTTTCCCACCACTCCTCTCCATCGCGGCTCGTCCTCCCCAGTTGTCTCTCTGACCTTGGGCTGTGTGCGCCCGGACACTTGGCAGGCCCTCCCCTCTTGGAAGAGGAACAGTGTCGTGACTTCTGATTGGTTGCAGCCTCGCTGGTGTTTTGAGGCTCATGCCTTTTGAAGTCGCAGACGCCGACGCATTCCGAGTCCAAAAAACAACACCACGCAAGCTCCCTGCTTGCGTGTTGTTGTTTTTGAAGTTTCAGTTTGTGTATTAAAGCAACAAGATGGTCGCCTTCTGCTGTTGGAAGCTTTTATTCATATATGAGTTACAGGTGTGGACGTCATAACAAGCTACGCGTTCTTCAGTGGAAGCTGATAACAGATGCGACATGCTAATATGCTTCAGCAGTACAAAGGGAAACCACTATGCCCCCCCCCCCCCCCCCCCCCACCCTCTCCATGTAATCACTCAGATCAGAGAGGAGCCCTGGGGAAATAAATCAGGATAAATATCATGTCCAACTTTGTTGCGTCTCGCAACACTTTGAAGCCCGAGGATTTGGCCAGTCATCAGCGTGCCTACCATATGCTTGTTTGCTTGGATAAGATGCTATCTACCAGAACTTTTTTCCAGTTTAGCAATGGGCATGGTGTAACCACAAATCCCAGGAGGTGATGTGTGTTTTGTTTTTCTGATGCCCTGAGTCTCACAACTAAACCAAATAAACACACTTTTATCGAATTACAACCGTTTCATTATTATACAAACGCAGACGGCGGCTCTCTCTCTACTTTGTGGCACAGAATGTGTATAATTCACAACAACATTTTGGAATAATTGAAATCTCTGTGGAAGGAAACGCCCTCTTTTTCATAACCTTATAGGCTTATGTATAATTTTAGTTTCAGCATTGTACATACTTAAAAACCAACAACAGCAGTCCATCATGACTCACCTGTCTGTCTCTGTCTCCACCCTCAGGTGCTGACCGGCTGAGGCAGCTGTCGGAGAACACCACTTACTTCCGCAGGAAACTGCGAGAGATGGGCTTCATCATCTATGGCAACGACGACTCCCCGGTGGTTCCCATGATGCTGTACATGCCCGCAAAGATAGGGTAAGACCGCTTCCTTTAACCCCTTACCCCCTAACCTCTTACTCTCTACAAGCTCGCAAAGATGGGGTCAGACCTCGTCTTCTAACCCCTTACCCCTCACTCTCTACAAGCTCGCAAAGATAAGGAAAAACCACTAACCTATGCCTCTAATCCTAATCCCATACCCCAACCCTAACCCCTTAAACATGACTACTAACCCTAACCCTAGGATGAGACCACTTTCTCTAACCTTAATACTAAACACCTTACCATAACCACCGACACATGTCTGCCAAGATAGGGTAAGACTGATTCTCTGTGTCAAGTCAATTTAATTTGTATAGCCCTTAATCACAACTACAGTCTAAAAGGGCTTTACAGGCCATATTTTGTTAGACCCCCTAACCCTAGCCAGAGGGCAAGGAAAAACTCCATTAATTAACAAAGAAGAAAAGAGAGAAGGAACCGAGTGGGGGTTCCTGCTAGGGATGCTTAGGACAAGCATCAAAACAGCATTACAAGCAAACTGTCAAATTAAACTGTTAGAAATAGCAAATGAGTATCGACCAACCTGTCCAGTGTCCAGACCTGCCGGGTGTGGCTGCACGTCTAACCGTCGTTGTTTACAGGGCGTTTGGCCGGGAGATGCTGCAGAGGAACATCGGCACGGTGGTGGTGGGCTTCCCCGCCACGCCCATCATCGAGTCGCGGGCGCGCTTCTGCGTGTCGGCCTCCCACACCCGAGAGACGCTCAACACGGTACGTGGGTCCGCCTGCCTGTCTGTCTGCTGTTCAGACCGCTCCAGAGGGATCGGCGTGAAAAAAATAAAAACGAGAACTGGAAACGTTTATCGTGAGACTCATGAGTCAAAAGTCTCAACGCTGGCACGCGTTTAAGGAAAACCCGCGAGATCACACAGGGGCACTGTTGACGGAGGGAGTTGATTGTAATTTGTGGTGACGCTGATGGAAGGAGGTGTTTAGATCCTAGAGGGCCATGTGTTTGGGCCGGCCGCCCCCTCCACAGCGCCCAGAGATCTGGGGATTCACGATCAGTCAATGTTGTCAGATCTTCTTAGTGTGTGTGTGTGTGTGTGTGTGTGTGTGTGTGGGAACGCCGACGCATACATTCCCATCTGTGTCGGTTTGTGTCTGTCAGTGCTGGCCACTAAACGCATCTGATGTTACGATTTATCATGAACCCCCCCACACCCAAGTTGGAAGGCAAGGCGCACCCAGCGTTCATCACCATTTATCCGCCTGACAAAGGGCTCGTGCGTCTCTTCAAAGGCCCTCCATCCATCTCGCCGCGGGGCCTGTGTCAACACCGTTTTTAATACTCCATTCAAAAGAGAATTGGCCCTCCTTAACTCTGCGCGCCCTAGTGTGTGTGTGTGTGTGTGTGTGTGTGTGTGTGTGTGTGTGTGTGTGTGTGTGTGTGTGTGTGTGTGTGTGTGTGTGTGTGTGTGTGTGTGTGTGTGTGTGTGTGTGTGTGTGTGTGCGTGTGTGTGAGGCTAAAGGAGAGCGGGTCAACAGAGGAAGTAAAATTGGTTCCAGGTGCTCTGCTGTGTTCTAGAAGTGCAGGATCTTTCATGTTTTAAGGACAGATGAGCCATGGGTTCATTTGTCCAGTGGTGGACATGCAAGCGTGGCTCTGGGTATTTTACAGTCCTCTTCCTTCACTCTGATTGGTCAAAGATCAAATACTGGCTGTCCAACGAGATGAACAATAATAATGTCATAATCTCTCTCCACCTCAATCTCTACCTCTCTCTCTCTTCATCTCTATCTCCCTCTACCTCCCTTCCTTTGAAAGGTAAAGTAAACATAATGTGTTTGTTTGTCCGACTGCTGACCAGGTTGTTGTGTTCTGTATTCCCGCCAGGCTCTGGAGGCCATCAGCGAGGTGGGTGACCTCCTCCATCTCAAGTACTCCCGGTACCAGCCCACCGTGACCCCTGGCATGGGCTGGATGTCGGAGGAGAGCTACCTGCAGGACTGAGCCCACCCTCCAGTCTCTACGCCTCCCTTTTCCTTCAGTTCCATTCCCAGGCGTCTCTTCTACCCCCCCCCCCCCCCCCCCCCCCCCCCCCCCACCACCACCTTTAAAAACACGCTGGCCACAACGACCCACCCCACCCACCACCCTGGCACCTAGTTCTGCTCCACCACCGTCGCCCCAGCCCTTGCTTCTTGTACTAGGTGCTGGTATTTTTTCAACGGTCATGTTCTATGAACTTCTGGGGCCCCTTTTGTTAAAACCTGGTGGTTTTAGAGATCTGTCTTCACCAGATATGGGGAGGGGGTTAACTTCTGGTCCTTCACGACCCAAATGCATTGTTACACAATACGTTTTCACAGATGCTCGCTAAAGTCTTAACTTATTGTGACTGCATTCATCTCACCCGTACCTAAATATAAAGATATATATATATATATATATATATATATATATATATATATATATATATATATATATATATCTTTATATATCTTTATATTTTTGTTTTGTTCACACAGAATTATTAACTTGTGCAATAGCAGCAATCCTACCACATGGGTTATTTTTTCCCCCTTCTTCCTGTGATTTCAACACCGTTGGAGAGAAGGCAAAAGAAAGTCTACCGCTGTTTGTCTTGGGTAACAACTCGTTGACTAACAATTCGTAGAGAATACATATACTAATCGGAAATAGGATTTTAAAAGAGGTTGTGATGCAAACGCAAGTAAAGGAGAGAGAAAAAACTAAAAAAAATTGTAAATATTATTTATCCTGGTCTGTGGAGATTGGGACTATAGCATGGCGTGGCCCATCGAATGCTTCTATGCAGGAAGCAAAACGTGCAAACATGTCCTCTGTCTCTTATTTATGTTTTTTTTTTTCTCTTTAAACACTTTTACTTGAATACACAAAAAAAATCCCCTAACCAAAGGATATAATTGTATAGATATATTTTCTATTTTTCTTTTTTTAAATGTCAAATCAAACCATTCTGAAGCAGGCAAAAAGTTTTAAAGGAAGAGCCTGGCGGAAGAGCATTCTCTTTTCGTTTTTTTAACTCAATTGTCGTTTCATGACGCGCCGCAATATTTACTGTGGACACCTGCACTCGAACACTTGAGCTTTCTTTAACATTTTTATATGCGAATGATGCTACACACACACACACACACACACACACACACACACACACACACACACACACACACACACACACACACACACACACACACACACACACACACACACACACACACACACACACACACACACACACACACACACACCTTTTGCCGAAGTATCATTCTCTTCACTCACTCAAGTGCTTTTCGGGGGACCCGCTTGCCGAGCCACACTCCCCACCCCCTTGCGAAACCACGCACTGCTGAACCTCCATCTGTATGTATGACGACGAGGCGTCCCTGCTTCTCTGAAGTGCAGACGTGCTATTTATTTATTTTGGCCCTGTGTTGTATTTTTGATTTTTGTTTACTGTATTTTCTTCTTAGCTGCCCTGTTTCTCAAAGTGTAATCTTATTGTTTTGGGTTGTTTTCGGAACGGCAGCTTGAAATGTGCTCCTGTGTTAATGCCCGTCTTTGTCTTTGTACCCGACTACTCACAACGTTTGACTTCAGTGCGAGAACTACTGACAAGCATTGAAAATGCGCATATGATGTAGGTGCTGAAGGTGGCCTTTTGCGTTGTTTGGAGGTGTTTTGGAAAATGTTATGTTTTTTTGCACCCTTGACCGTTATCGTCTGTGATCAGATTGAATGACATTCCAGATCCACCTGGTTTGAGGCTTTGAATGTCCTTGTTTTTTTGTTGATCTATTATTTCCGACTTTCTGTCTGCACTAGCTAATGTCTTAGGTTGCCGTTACGATGTGGCGCACGTGTGATCGCAGAACACTTAGAGCTTTCCATGTTCCCTCATGTTGTCCGTAGCTTTACGTTGTTGTTGTTGTTGCGAATTGAAGTTCACCTCATTGTTGCCAGTAAGTGACGCGGCTGTGGGGGTCTATCTGGTCATTCCTTTATACATGTTGATTAATCTTAACACAAAGTATCAAGCAACCTTTTTTTATGATTCTGGCATTTTAGCACCATGGGACTATTTGGTCACTTTTTAAAACTGTAAATTCGATTTTCCATTGTGTTGCCTTTCTTTATTCAATCCAAAATGATGGTTTGACATTTGTTTGTTTGTCTTGGTCCCAAAAGGCTTGAATAACAGTTGAGCGATGATTTAATAATAAAAAAAATATACAGAACAAGCAATGTATTCTAGAATTGTCTCATCTCTGTCCATAGATTTGCTTTGAAATCACAACTTGACTCAGTTTCCATCCAGAACACCTGCTCTTCCTGTTTCTCTTCCTGTGAAGGCACAATGTAATTGCAACAACGCAATATGAACAATTTACCCAGTGCCCTAGTGTCTTATGGTTTGAAATGGAAAGGTCAAAGACTGACCAATAGGATGCTGCCGCTGTGGAACTCTTTGATGTTCTTTGCTGTTGCTCAACCCACCAACAAATAAACTCATGAACTGACCTTCATTACCCATTGGAAGCTCTATCAGTAACTTTTGCTCTTGAAGTTTGTTGTGTTTGGATTTAAAGATAAACCACTCAAAGGCTGTTTTGAAGCCTTTTTTTGTTGAACATACTTTTTGGAAACGGTGCTGCAAAGACTAAATCACTTTATTTGTATTAGTGTATCTGGTCTCCACTTTTGTTTGTAGGATTGTAGATTAACTGTACACACACACACACACACACACACACACACACACACACACACACACACACACACACACACACACACACACACACACACACACACACAGATTGGACACTGATACCGTCCACATTTTGACCGCTCGAAGTTGGAACGCGTTTAATTTGCTCAATTACGCACCGTGGCATTGCGCTAATCCAACATTCTTGAACCCTTTCTAGCTGCTCCGTGAACGACAACCTCAAAGCGCCCCCCTCCTTCCCTCCCCCCTCCTACAACTATGAGCAATGCACCGCCCACATCCCAACTTCTTCAGCATCGGTCCCGTTTCAGGACATCTGAAAGCGTGCGTAAAAAGACCAATTTAGCAAACGCGTTCGGCATGCGGCAAACGCACACACACAAACACTACCGAACCAGGGTGAACTTCGACTGGGTAATGGATTAACGCAGCAGAGGTAAAAAGCGTAGCATAGTCTACACTATGAACTCCAGATGTCAATGTATTGGAAGAGAACACCCACACGCAAAGAGATGACTCACATTTTAAAGTAGTCGAAGCGTGCGCCGGTGCGGATGGGGAGATTTCGCGTGGGTATTAAGGCTTTTCTGGGTACATAAAGCCTGCCAAAGTGATTTTATGGAGACAGTGGAGAGTGACCTGGACCGCGCCGTATGGACAGAGATAGCCGAGAGAGTAGCTGATAGAAGATATGGAGCGAATGTTGGTTACAGTGGAGCATTGGCGCGCATCTTCATAAAGTGCGAGACTGTGAAGCTGGCAAGTCGGGAAACCACTTGTTCTAATAAACCGACAGACAGGAAACCCCTCTACTTCTAAAATCAACGAGTGGTCGTCCGTAGTCCAAGCCAAATAAGAGGGAATAGAATAGACCGTTCAACGTGAAGAAAATCTTCGAAAGAAGCAATTCGGTGAAAAGATGCGTCAACTTGCCGGGAGATATCGAAAGGTCTTGATGATTTGGCTTCTGCTTATCGCTAGTGTTGTGACGGGCTTCCCCACCAGACACAAGAACGTTGCCCATAGACTGCACAACAACGGCGTGTCTTTGGAGGTAAGAGTTCAGAGTTTATTTTGAATTGTGTGTTGTTCTAACGTACTTTTCAAAAACAGATCAGCCACACGTGTCTCTAAGTGCTCTCGCAACGATGCATGTGATCACACCTGCGGAGGACATGCAATAAGTTGCTCATTTGATCAATTATCTTGGCCTTTAACTACATATTACATATCGGTCATTTTTCCAAGGTAGGAAAAAGTTATGTAATCGCAATGGTAAGTGATTTTGTAAAAACCAAAAAAATGTAAATTTTCAAAGCAAAAAGAGTAGGCCTCCAGAGCAGAAACGATATGAAGTAGAGTGTAACCAACTCGGATTGCAATATATAATGTCAGGTTCCTTCTCTCCATCCATTTAAGGTATCAGAGATGGTTTCCAGCCCCTGGGAAGCTTGTGTGTACTGTGTGTAACTGTGTGTGTTGTGTATTCAAGTGAATGATTGTATGAAAATAGATTTTGTGTGTGTATGTGTGTATGTGTGCCGTGCCTTTGAACTTTTTTCCTCCCATAGATATCCTGTCGCGCTGCCTCACTCATATCATCCATGTGTTTGATGTCAGTTAAATGTCAAAGAGGAGCAGGGTCGAGAGAGAGGGGACTGATAAAGAGAGAGAGAGAGAGAAGAAAGAGATGCTGTAGATGCACAAAACGGCGCATTCCGTTGACTGTGTGTGTTCGTCACCCATGGTCATCAACTGGGGTTTACTTAAGACAGTATCACCGTATAACTGTCTAAGGTAACCAGCCTTGTGTAACCGTCCCCATGCTAAGTCATACCTCCTGAGCTTCCTCTCCCATAAGAGCACAGGAGAGGTCAAAGGTCATCCCTCTGATTGTTTATGTTGGCCCTTTTTTGTGTTAATGTGGAATTTCATGTTTTGTTTTCACTCTGGGGTCTCTCATCTCATAGGGGTGGAGTGGGAGGAGAGAATGGCCTCTGTCTGCATTGCCTCCTCCCTCTCCCCCTCCACTCCATCACGACGGCATTCGTTTTGCGTCCCCAGCCCCCTTTCTTTTTTTTTCGGTATTTGAAAAAGGCGATCAAAGCGGTCCCATAGTTTATTGTTCTTCTGTAATGGTTTGGAAACGGCCGGGTGCAGGCGAACCTTTGATATTTACGGTTGTGTAAATCAAGGCCTGCCACATAACCTGTGCACCCCACCCCACCCTCCACACATACACATGCTTCTTCCACATCCATACTCAACCCTATAACCCTGTACACCCAACCCCATAAGCTTGTATACTCAACCCTCAGACCCTGTAAACTCAACCCTGTGGCTGGCCTTGTAAACGCAACCCTATAACCCTATAAGCCTGTATACTCAACCCTATAAGCCTGTATATGCAACCCCATAAGGCTGTATACTCAACCCTATAAGCCTGTATACTCAACCCTATAAGCCTGTATATGCATAAGGCTGTATACTCAACCCTATAAGCCTGTATACTCAACCCTTGGACCCTGTAAACTCAACCCTATAAGCCTGTTTACTTTACCCTATAAACCTTCATACTCAACCCTATATACCTGCATACTCAACCCAATAAGCCTGTATACTCAACCCTACCCTGAACACTCAACCCCATAAGCCTGTATACTGAACCCTATGACCCTGTAAACTCAACCCATAAGCCTGTTTACTTTACCCTATAAACCTGCATACTCAACCCTAAAGACCTGTAGACTAAACTCTATAACCCTGTGTACACAACCCTATAAACCTGTATACTCAACCCTATAGACCTGTGTACTCAACCCTACCTGGTCCACCTTTCCACCGGCAAAATATGTGTGAGGGTCTGTGACGTCCGTTGGCCCCTGTCTGATTGCGGGGCGGTGGTGGTGGTGGTGGTGGTGGGGGGTTGTCCAACGCTGGCGTCACACGTACAGGGACAAGCCGAGGGTGCTGATCGCCAATGCTAAGACACAGCCAATCGGGCGTCTGCTTTGATCGTCCCGCACGCTCCTACTGGGAGAGGAGGGGGTGTGGAAAAGGAGGCATGTGGAGAGATCACAGAGGGGGTTGTAAAGAGAAGAGCGATATGCAGGGCGAAGGAACACGCGATCCAGATGTGCAACAGGATGAGAGGAGGAGGGGTGTGTGAAGGTATGTGCCCCCCCCCCCCCCCCCCCCGTTGTCGGACCCTGGTGCAAGCAGGCCGTTTGTCTGTGTGTACACGTGAGCACAATGTTGCATGCTTGTGTCGGATTGTATTGGTCCCTTGGTGAGGATGTAATGATATGGTAAGGGCTTACTCAAGAACCCCTTTGGCAGGAAACTGTTGCAGCCAATGCCAATTGGGTAGGTTGTGAGCCACACACCCTCACCTATTCTCCTTAGTAGATCATGTTTATCTTATCGACGCAACCCATCCAACATGCCGAGGCGGCATCATTCACCAGGAAAGGTGTGGATCACAGGTTTCCAGGGAAGACAAGGACAGTTTATTTATGGAGCAGCTTTCAATCACACAGGCAGTTTGGAGGGTTTTGCATGGGCAGGAATCACATATTAAAGACATTTCTAAAGGATGATCAGTAAAGACAATCATTCAAGACAATCACTAAATAAAAGTGAGGTGAAATAACAAAAAGGAAAAGCTGGCTTTGAAGTACACATTAAGGCAGACCTCAGATGTTCTGAAAGTTTTTTCCAGATATGTGCTGGCATAATAACCAACCCTAACCCCTCCCCTCCCCCGCCAACAACCTGCACAGACTGCATGGCGATGAAGTTCACCCCCCCCACCCCACCCCACCACACCACCCAAACCCCACCATGCCACAGTGCAGGGGTCTCGCGCATCCCAGGGCCTCTCATTAAGTGAGTGGAAAGGAGGGATCCATGCTACACAGGCCCCTTCTTTGTCCAGAGGGCCTGGGTGCCATGGCTGCTGTGGGAAACGGGGGGTGCTGGTGGTGCTGGTCGGGGGTGGGCAGCAAGGTCGGATTGGAGGAATGCTTGGGTGCCTTGATGGCTTTTAAAAAAAGAAAGAAAACACTGACAGAGCTGTGAAATGGTGGATATTTCTGTCCTGGAAACAAGAACACAAGAAATGGGCCAATGGCCATTTTCTATTATTGTTCTGTTGTCGCTGGATCCCACTAGATGTATTTCGTTAATCCTCTCAGCCGAAAGGTTCTGGGTTTGAGCCCCAATGTCAACAGGCTAACCTGAAGGCATCCTTGAGCGCGATGCCCCTAACCCCGTCCTGCTCATTAATGACCTGTATCTAAAAAAATCACAAGTCGCCTTGCATGCAAACTAAATCGTAAATATTAAAAAACGATATATCTTTCTTGTCTCTACTTTGACCCACGCTGCTGACCAGAAGGATGAGGTTCAGAACATTGCCCAGGAACTGGAGGAGCATAACCAGGTCCAGAGTATCCTGCCCGAGACCCATGGACCCCAGAGGAGGGGCTCCCTATCGCAGCATCGCTCGGTGGGGGTCCTCCCCCAGCCGGAACCAGAGGAAGAGACGAAACCCTTCATCCTGGACCTCAAGAACTTCCCAGACCTGGCCAAAGCTGATATCAGCTCTCAGAACCCCAATATACAGGTGAGGTATCAAGTTTGTAGTCTCTGGCTTAGATGGAGGTACGAATGGAGGTGGTCGAGAGCGCTGCTTGTGATGAGGCTTTTTAAGGCTTGCTCACATAGGAGGCTCGTGGTGTGTAGTGGTGAGGGAAAGACATTCATACAAATGGAGAGACTCAAGTTGGTAGATATGCAATAAACCTAAATAAACAATGTATTCCTTGTGACTTAAAAGGGCATCTTGTAGTAGGAAAAAATAAGTAACCAAGAAATGTACGCTGATTTGAGTTTATCTAATTTTACTGTCACCTAATTTAACATGTCGGAAGTTGCTGCTGTTAAAAACGGTCGTGTCTTGGATGACTCATTCGGAGCGGTGGAAGGTGGCTCATTTCAGAGCTAGGTTCGTTTGATCTGTCTCAGTGATCATGCTCCTGTCTGGCTGGCTGAACACATTTCGGGCCATCCCAATATACACCAATAATCTGCAAATGTTGAGATGGTTCGCTTCCTGAAATAGGTTTGTTACCCAATGCTCATGTGTTAAAAAGATCAACGATTATCTGCAAACCAGTGTGTTTGCTGCATTTACCGGCATCATTCACCACTCAGTCTCGCTCTGCTGCATTTCCTTTTGAGCTTCAGAAGCGGAAGACTGCTCGTGTCACGATGCAAATGTATCGGCGTTGAGAGTGTATGTTTTATATAGATATCTGACCACGTTCTCATGCCGCAGGTGACCATCGAGGTGGTGGATGAGCCCCAGATGGAGGTGGAGATGGACCTGACCAAGGATAAGGACTGGCTGCCACCATCTGCCCCATCCTCCACCATCGACTGGCTGGGTGGGAAGAAGCTCTTCTGGCCTCTCTTCTGGGGATACACCGATACAGACTCCAGCGAGGACAGCACCAGCCGCTCTGGTCTGGACGATATTGGAGAGGAGGAGGAGGAGATGGAAGAGGAGGAAGACTACTCCTTGGACTATGGCAGTGAGGAGCCCCTTCCCAGTGGCGTAGGAGGGGACTGGGATAGCCATTGGAACGAGGGCTGGGATCCCATGCAGAGCTACTATGGTAAGCATTGCCAAGTGGCACGCTCACCGTCTGCCATTATGGCCGTATTAAAATATTTGCGCTTGAGCATATTTCACAGTGTGTTCCGTGTGGCTTCCTGGTGAGCAAGTAATTACTGCTTCCAAATTATTTTTAACTGCAACAGATATAACCGCATTTGTTTGAGATAATTAGGGAAAAAATGAATGGGTTCCCTGGTAGGTTTTGAGCTTTGTATGGAATGATATACAATTAACTATGAAAAGGGCTGGAATGTTTGTACAGAGAGAGAGGGAGAGGGAGAGAGAGAGAGAGAGGGAGAGAGAGTGATAGACAGAGGGGGAGAGAGAGTGAGAAAGAGTGATTGAGTGAAAGAGAGAGGGAGAATATTGAGAGATATTGACTTTGGCGGATGGCGGCATAGCCCGTCCTAGCTGCCAGACTGAGCCAGTGCATGCCAGGAGTGGGAACATGGGCACTAGACCATCATGCCATTGTGGGCTCTGGGGCACTTTGAAGTGGACACTGGTCGTGCTGGTTTGTAGAGGCCCGTCTTTTGAAGATGGAGCCGATGCGCTCGCTAATGGCAGCGTGAGGCCGCCACTGTGCGGCAGGGACAAAACAGCCCGCGGCTTTGCGGACAATTAGAGGGCAGATTGGGAATCCAGAATGACAGGGGCCATTCGGCTGGCTCTTTCATCCATCCCACGGGCCCCCGTGCCCCCATCCATCCCGGACCCCGGTGGCCCTCACTGCCCTCTGCGGCCAGTTCAAGAATTTTGAGGGGCTTTCAAGGGCTCTGCCCTAGCATTTATGGCTTTGTTGTTTGTTGTTAATCTTTCTGCTTTCTTCCAGTGGGAAAAAAGTAATGGCCAGTCTCGGTAGGCATGGGCCTTGTACAGAGACAGAGTTAAAGAAATCTGGGTAAAAATAGGAAATTAGAGATTAAATTAGCACAGGAGGGGGGAATAGGATAATTTTGAAGATTATCACAAGACGAAGAGAGAAAGGGTGATATTGGCCCCATTCTGAAGGTCTTAATAGCCTTTAGGAAACAGCCGTTATATTTCACAGAAGCTTGTGTTCGCCTTTGTTGTGGTTGACTCCGATATATGGATCTGATTAGCCCAGATCAGTCAAATCCCCTGCATCATGTGTAGATGTGTTCCAGCACAGTAGTTGTAGATAAAACAACACAACAGTCAAAGCCATGTGTCCTATACTGTGTCCGCCAAATTATATAAATGTGGATCCAGGGAACAAATCATCTAGCCAGAAAAAATACATTAAAAGAATCCAGCAACATTGCCTGTGATTTGGTGAGATCTAAACGCTGTTTGGGCCTAAATCAAGGCCGCCTATTTTAACCCATCCCATAATTAAAACCCTTCTGAGACCCAGGTCACATGGCCGTTAGGCAGCACCCACTAGGACAAATGGAGCACTTGCTACACCCAAGCTGGTATTACTGCACCCTTCTCCTTTAATTGGAAATTACTTTAAAACTTGTGTCTATGTCATTAACACTGCAGGCTGATCCACCCACCCTAGTCAAGTGTCACTCTGGCTCTGTTTCTCTCTCCCTCTTTAATTCACTGAAGGGTACATCAAATACTACTGGAATGACTGTGGGTTGCATGGGAAAGATTAGAGCAGAGGGGAAAAAATTACCGTTTGGTATTGACTATGGCAGCCTATACAACATTCTATGAATTAGGGTCCAGAACATTTTGTCTCTTCCATATTAGGGCCCAGAACATTCCTCGGGACAAAAGTGTAGCAATTCTTAAAAACCGCCAGCTACCCCAAACGACAATGAATTTGCAAGTATCGTTTGGTATTGGTGTCAAAGGTATCAACCTCATAGTCAATTATCAGAGTTTGAGGGTTGAGTACATTAAACAAATCTAAGGATGGATGGATTCTGGATCGATTATGTACGTTTGCACGATGGTAAGCACTGTTGCCTCACGGCAATAAGGCCATGGGTTCAAACTCAGCCCTGTCTTTGTGGAGTTTCAGTGTTCACGTGGGTTTTCTCCAGATGCTCTGGTTTCCTCCCACACCAAAATACATAAATGTTAGGTTAATATTCCTGCCACTGCTCCAGAATTACACCTGGGAGGTGTCCGTCCCCGGGCGCTGCACTGTGGCTCCTGGCGAGGGGTTGAATGCAGGGATAATGTTTGAAATGACATATTGTTGTTGTACAAAAGGGAAAATTGACTGGATGGGTTGTTCCCTTCCTGTTTTGCTTTCCACAGAGAAGGAGACAGAGGAGTGGTCTGCCTGGACCCCCTGCTCGGTAACATGTGGCCAAGGAGAACGCAAGAGAACCAAGTCGTGTGGTTACTCCTGCACCCTGACTGAGGCCTCCAGATGTGACCAGGAACATTGTCCTGGTGAGTTGGATCTAGCCTTTTGTGAATATTTACTTTATCACACTGTCTGTGGTGGTAGGTTCCTACACTGGTTGGTGCTATGCCCTTCATAAGTATCCTCTTTGCTCTTCGTAGATGATGTTAACACATTGGTGGAGCCCTTCCCCTTTGAGATGGAGAACGGCACAGAACCCTTCGGTACAGGTCGGTTGAGCAGTATTTTGTTTGTATTTCTTGAGGGGGTTTGTCTCCAAGCTGAAAAGGTCTGGGTTTGAAACCCATTGTCTTCATTCCTGCACCCTTGAGTAAATTGCCTGACCCCTTATCCCTATAAACAGTCACATATGTGACATCTAGGAACAGCTAGGGGTCAGGCCATCTCAGAAAACCATCGGCTATCGTCTGACCTCTAGTTTTTCCTTAATGAAACGTATGTGAAGTTCACTGTTACTTGCTTTGAATAACAGCACCTCCAAAATAACTAAATAGTATATAGTCGACGCAACTCAGTCTGGAAAACATAACTTGAGAGGAAAAGGAAGGACTTAGTTTCAGAAGTACCAATTCGCATTGGTAGAATTCAGGCACCGCAATTACCCTGACCGTAATGTGTGTGTCCTCCTCCATCCACCTCCAGACGTGGACACCTGCGAGAAGTGGCTGAGCTGCAAGAGCGACTTCCTCCAGCGCTACCTCCACCAGGTGCTGTCCGAGCTGCCCAGCTGCCCCTGCTCCTACCCATCCGCAGCGGCCTACACTGTGGTCAGCATTCACGACGAGGCCCGCGCCCGGCCCTTCCGATGGCGCGACGCCAGCGGCCCCATGGAGCGCCTGGACGTGTACAAGCCGTCGGCACGCTCCTGCATCCGGTCCACGCTCTCCAGCGACTCGTCCACGCTGGCGGCGCAGCACTGCTGCTACGATGAGCGCGGGCGGCTGCTCACACGGGGGAAGGGCGCCGGCACGCCCAACCTGATCAGCACCGAGTTCTCACCCGAGCTGCACTTCAAGGTGGACGTGCTGCCCTGGATCCTCTGCAGGGGGGACTGGAGCCGCTTCCACGCCGTGCGGCCGCCCAACCACGGGCTGGCGTGCCCCGAGAACCCTCACCAAGACGTGTTTCTGAACGAGCTGGAGGAGGCCAGGGAGTACTGAGAGGGGGAGAGGGAGAGAGAGAACACAGCCAAAACCTCCACTTCACCCAGAGATCCCGATGGACCGGTCCCCATAACACGAGAAGTGTGTGTGCAGGGGTCCCTTTTAAGGTTTTATTAAATATGTCTTCTAAATCATGCATCTGTAATTGTCAAAGCGTTGTTGGCATGCAAAGACATACGGTGTTCGATGTTTTGGGTGGCTTAAAAGTTAGCTGTGAAGTGTTGGTTGTCTGAGGTTTCTGCCGCTAGTGTCCTGATATCAGACAGGAACCGAGCTATGAACTGAATCACATGAATATAACAAAACAATGCAGTATCCTACCGGTGCTTGCCCCGTTTACACATCTGGCATGACATCAGGCTTTTTGTTTAGCATCTTTTTTATTCAACACACACTCCTGTGCGTGTGCGCAGGATGTCTTCCTGCTGGCAGTTTTATTTGGTCTTTTGATGGTGTCCTAGAACTCAACCAGTCGACATTTGCAACATGTGGTTACCATCTTGACTGTGTGTTTTACCGTAGGAAATAAACATCTACAGTTGGTTTCATGAAATGCAAAGTGCAGATTTGAAAGAATTATTTATTATAATGATTTATTGCTACCCTGGGGAAGCTGCTTAAATTAATTAAGCTATCTTAGAATTTCAAAGTCACTGTTGATGAAAGTGCTCGGGTCAGGATGGAAGGACATAAGTAAAACTAAATTGACCATAAAGTAATTGGAGAATTTCAGCACATGAAGCATGGTGAAGCATGGTAAAGGAAAGGTTTGTCAAACAGTTAAAATCTCCTATCAAACATGTCAGTAGCATTTTTTGTATGGAAGTCAATTCAGTATTTTCATAATTATTTCTTAAGTAAGTTAAATAAAATAGCCCCTATTCCCTTTACCATTGTCTCGTGCAAATTGCTCCTAGCGAGCAACACTAGCTTACTCTATGTGACGAGGAGATTAAAGCGAAACTAAAATTCCAACTGATGTCAGGGTGAGAAGATAACAGACTCTCATTTTGAGGACTTGAACTTTCCTTTAATTAATCTCTTTGGGAATATAGACACTTGTAAATCAGATCAAACCGCAATGATGGACAGTTCAGGAAGTAAGACAGTATTTTCAGTATTTGATCCACCCAATGCATTGAACCAGCTGACTCCACTCATTAAATGTACTTCTTCTGGGTTTGTGCTAATTAGCCATTCCAGATGGTTGAACTTAAATGCTGTCATAGAGATGTGTTATCTCTGAACCTGGAGGTTATAAATACCAAGAGATGGAATTAAGTCTAAAACAAAAACCAACTAAGGACAGGGCTCCAAGTATGTTACTGTGATTCAAGAGAGATGTTTTTCAGCATAAATTAAGACAGCAAGAACCACAACACATATATGTCCAAGCTATATGTGTGTGAGTGTATTCAACTGGTTGAAAGTTGAAGAACGTTTCACTCCAGATCAGTAATGGTGTTAAGATCATTTATTTCGTGATTTTTTTTCTATATGTTGCTATAAGGGAGTACTGCTGTGGTCGTGAAACATTGTGTTCGGTGAAACAAAAGACAAAGTATTGAGAAGTTTTGGGGTCGACCACGTTGAACTTAAATGAACAGACTGGGCATTTATTTTGAAATAAGCTTCCTCATGATTTTAATTACAAGAATATTAGGAGAGAGAGAAGCGAAGAGAAGTCATTATCACTGTCGAGGCGTCATGACAATATTCAGTCTATTATTAATTATATGTATTGTTTTATAATTATTACCATTATATTATTATTGTTCTTATTATTATATTATAATTATTACTATCATTATTATTATGATTACTGTATCAACATTGACAAACCCAACTAAATACCATGATGCTCTGGGAAAAAGCCTTTCTATCTACTCTAGTTCTATGGGCTGACGCGCCCAAACTATTTCAGGAATTCTTTTCCCAGATGTATGTAAGCATTCACGCTGTTTTGTCACAAAGGAAGGCACTTTATATCAATTATATATATATACATATATATATATATATATACATATATATATATATACTTGATGTCATCTAATATTCTAATATTCAAAATATGAGTATATATACTCATATTTGGAATATTAGATATAGGTTTTCGAAAAGGGGAAATTGCTCCTGTCCTCAAAATGCTTATCAAGGTGTTCTGTTGTCAAGAACCTTTATTTTGGTCATTTCTAAAAAGAAAAGAACAAAAATATAAAAAAAAACATAGTATTACGTATACGGTCTTGTACAGTATTTATTTCTTCTTTTTTTTGTTGTGGGTTTTTTCTAAGTTTGCTGAAGCTTTGAAATGACTCTATACACAGAAGCTGGCGCACCCTGGGGTCAGGGATCACTAAAAGGGAAGCTGCCTCGAAAGCCATGTTTCACCGCCATCATATCAAGTGTCTTTTGATTCTGTTGTATACTTCCGGTGTGTGTTTGTGAATATGTTGTTATGCAGTTACGTTGAAGAGATATATACATTTATAAATAAATATATATATAAATGCATAAAATCTTTGCATTCATCACCTTGCTCATCTTGGAGTTGTTATTGGTTCTGTCCGAATCGGTCACAAATAGTTTCATATAACTTTATTTGCCATATTGATTTATTTTAGCATATGCTTTTGTCCAAAGCAACTTTGGATACATGTCTTTTAAGAGCAGGTAGAAGGTTCGGGAATCTTGCGCACAGATGCTTACAGGTAGGCTGTGGGAATTGAACAAAGAATATTTTCGTTGGGAGTCGGACGCCCTACGCCTCTACACTATCCTACCCTCATGTTATGAAGTAATAGTATGCTATAGTTCATGAAAAATCTCCACTTTTCGAGACTGGAGTCCAGTGACAACCTCATCACGTTTGTATTTTGTTTAGTCTGATTACTACCACTACCACCACATATTTATCACAATCGATCATAATAGAAGTCAGAAGCACTTCAAATTTACATTCAAATTTACATTTCAATTGGAAGAAAGAACAACAACTTAATCGAATACAGATTGGATTAAAACGTTTTTTTCACATTCAAAACTCACTAATTCAAGAACATCAAACAGGCCTCTCTTATTCAATGAGGATTCTTAAAGAACCAAGTGTAAAGTAGTGATTGTTAAATAGTTTAATTGTTTTCGTGTTCATACGTTGTGTGCATTGCTGACATCTTTGAGGAGAAAGTAATGTGAGGATAGTATAATATTTATTTCTATGACTTCTCTTTATTCACTTTTTCAGTGCCAAGGATGATGACACTGGCCAGTAATCTTGGATCCAGCTACAGTCCTACTATGTTATTATAGCAGAACTTCTGGGGTGAAACGGCACAGAGCCTGGGCTGGAAGTAGGACTACGCAGCAATGGCACATCGTCGCCATTAAAGGAACTTTAGCGCTGCGCTTGTGTGGTTTCATAGTTTTGTGAAATGTAATATATATATATATATATATATATATATATATATATATAAAATATATAGAAATATATACAATAAATGGTCATCAGACAATTTAAAGATAAAAGTAGCCTACAAAACTGATGGAAATCACAATATTAAATAGGCCTCATTATCAGGCTTTCCATGCCTATATCCTTCCATTTGTCTATAGGCCTATATTTTCAAAATATTTATATCACAGTGGCATTGAATTGACTTGCCGATCAGACAAACTCTCCATCACAACGTAAATCCAATAGCATGCATGCAGTTCATACCTAAAGTCTGCAAGTTAAAATAAAGTTATATGTGTGTAGCAATCAAGAATGTTTTGCTATCTCATAGCTCATTCATAAATTTGTTACCAGGTAGTCATTGAGATTAAAATATATTTTTCAAGGGAGACCTGGCCAAGAAAGCAGCATCAAACAAACATACATTAAGGTTTCACGCAAACAAAAACAACACGATTTGTCATCGTCATTATGTCATTACGGTTGTGCCTGAAAATGCCTTAGTGTTTCTCATGCAAGACGTGGTAAAACAATGTTTTCATTAGGCTAGGATACGGTATATGCACGTTGAGTTAGGATTTTACAGTACTACAACTCTGAGCTCATTAACTCTTTATTAAGTTCAGCTGTGTCCCCGCACCTCCCTATTTAAGGTGCACACGTGGAGTCTGCTTTCTTTTTCTTTTTTCCTCGAACGAACCGTGGCCACCAACGGGGAAGCTTCAACCAGGAACACCGCAGTGAGTTATGTAATGGGTTCTTTCATGAGCTAGTTGAAGGTGTTTGGATTAGATTGGGCAGTTGGCTTCAGGTGAGCCGTGTTGCTGTGGCTATTGCTGGTTGTGTTTTGAGTGCACTGTTATGCATACGTGGTTTTGTGTCAACTGTGGTCGACGAGCTGATTGACTTGACTCTGGGGGGGCCCCCTGCGGCCCCCCCAGATCACCTCATTGTTTAGGCCTAGACTGGGAGATGTGTTGTCTGGCATCCAAATGATACAACATTGATGAAAACTCTGGCTATGGTGTTGGAAAAAACTGGTGAAGTAACTGGTGACTATGGTGAAGAAAATGACTCATTTGAAGAAACTGAAGCCTATGGTGTAGGAACTGTGGAGGATCTGTAGTGACTACAGTGAAGGAACTGTGGCGGCTATGGTGAAGAAACGAATTGACTATGGTGACGGAACTGTGGCAACTGCGTGGGAGAACTTGACTATGGGGAAGAGTTTACGCTATATCTGACAAATTCTCTGGTCCAACACCACCACTTTGATGTACCCTACCACCATGTTCTCTGGTCCAACA
This sequence comes from Lota lota, assembly GCA_026745465.1. NCBI lineage: Eukaryota > Metazoa > Chordata > Actinopteri > Gadiformes > Lotidae > Lota > Lota lota. The sequence continues at coordinate 7,703,899 of JACYXH010000249.1, forward strand.
CCACCACTTTGATGTACCCTACCACCATGTTCTCTGGTCCAACACCACCACTTTGATGTACCCTCCCACCATGCTCTCTGGTCCAACACCACCACTTTGATGTACCCTACCACCATGCTCTCTGGTCCAACACCACCACTTTGATGTACCCTCCCACCATGCTCTCTGGTCCAACACCAACACTTTGATGTACCCTCCTACCATGCTCTCTGGTCCAACACCACCACTTTGATGTACCCTCCCACCATGCTCTCTGGTCCAACACCAACACTTTGATGTACCCTACCACCATGCTCTCTGGTCCAACACCACCACTTTGATGTACCCTCCCACCATGTTCTCTGGTCCAACACCACCACTTTGATGTACCCTCCCACCATGCTCTCTGGTCCAACACCACCACTTTGATGTACGGTACCATGACGTCTAGTGCCATGATGCTCTGCTATTCCAAGAGCCCTATCCCCAGGTGGGTGATGCCCTGCTGTTGCAACATTTATTTAAAATATTTTTTTATCATTTTTTTTTTTTTAATGAAGCAGCACATTTTATTTAACATGGGGCTTTATAAGCAGTTGGTGCTGGGGTCGTTAACATTTCATTATCAAAATGTCTTCCAGCAAAATCAGTATAGAAACTGACTCTGAACTTGATTTTTGCGCTACAGAGCATGAGGACGGAACAAAGTTGATCTACACCAGTCTACCGGACCAGTGACCTACCACTTTTTGCTTCAAAATAAAATAATATTGCTTTTTTAATTGTTGGTTTTTTTATGTTGCATTTTTGCTAAAACTCCAGGGAAATGTTATGACACTCCGCCGTTCAGAATCAAAGTTACCTGGATGCAAAATTGTTTCAGTTTGTTAATTTCATGATCTTAGAGCTATGGGTTAAAGGTATTTTAACCACACAGACACTCTGTGCTAGAAAAAACCACTCGCAGAAACTCTATTCTAAAGTTATTGCAACAATCTATTCATCAGCATTATCAAATGTTGGGCTTATAATTTGCTTAAATTTATCATAACCTTTTTACATATTCCGCCATTGCAAGCATGAATGAAACCATGACTTACTGGCATGTTTATGCTGTAAACCTGAGGATGATTTTCCATTGAGGTCAAATATTTGTACAAAACAATACTGGTTTTTCCTGTACCAACTATTGGCTTGACCAACTTTGTGTCCACTGATGGCTGACTCGTTCAACATTCAGGCCATCACCTTTAACGCTGTCTTTCCAACTATCTCTGTACATAAAATCCCATTGCCAGTGGTCACTTTTAACAAGAGGATTAAAACATGAAAAACACTTTGATTAAGAGGCAAATGTCAGTCTACAAATGTTATCATGGGCTTAGGCTAGTCTAACGACTCGGCTCCCTCTAAACTCCTATAGGTGGGCATCAGTGGCTGCTCTTAGGCTAAGTATACAGGTGTAGCTATACATGCAGAAGAGAACATTAGGCCAGGATAAGGACACTATAGCCCAGGATGTTCCCATGTTAGGGAATGTGTGAATACAAGAATAAGAGGGAAAGAGTATTGCTGAATTGTGCTCCATATAGAGCCTGGGATGAAGTTCAGTTCCATGCTTTTGGGTCCACGCACTGGACCAATTGATTGCACCGATTGGTTGTGTAAATGAAGAAGCTGACCTAAAAATACAATGGAGGGCTTTTATTTTCTAAACCTGGAAACTCTTGCCCTCTGTTGAAATTGAAGTCAAATCTATATATCCACCGCCGCTGGTATATCTTCATCTAAACCTGTTTCTATTTTGAGGCCAAATCGATATACAAGAATGTGGGTGAGGTATTTTACAAGTATGTCGTTCATTCTGAGTGAGTGGGATGATGCAGGACAGCTGTCCACCACATTGCTGTTTCACCATCACAGATAAATAACCAGATGTTTAAATGAGATGGGGGGTGGGGGGGTGGGGGGTGAGAAAATGAAAATGGCACTGAGAGAGGCTGGTCAGATTATCTGCTGGAAACATTATTTGTATTTGTACTTTGAATTCAAATGTCTGCTGGGAAAACAGGCTAATGTTCAAAATGTGTGTGAGGCGAGAAGTGCTGCCTGGGATCTGGAAGCCCAAACCTGCATGTGCAGGTTTTATAAACACATCCTTCTTATGTCCGCTGTGTGAGTGTGAAAGAGGTTTGTATGCAAGTATAAATAATGCTTTAGGTCTGCGTGTGCCAGGTCTTGGCGGTTACAGATGTTTTCTCTTGTAGGCTGGCAAGACATGTGATTTCCTTTTGGTATATCAGTGTGTGTGTGTGTCCTCGCGGTCTTTAGGTCGTCTCGACGCAAATGAGCATGTGCGTGTGAAACACACACACACCATTCTGAGAACTCCCAGACAATCTATAAATACATGGACGATTGCAAGGTTTTGTTTTATTTGAATATTCATGAGTCGCTTCTTGTAGACGGATGACACAATTTCACAAAACGTTTTTAATAACGCCATCCTAAAGAGTAATTTCTAACAAAAAGTCGGACGTGGAATAACATAGTCCGTCTGATTGTCTGTTTCTCCGTTGATAATGAGAGACAACTCTCTACCTCTAGACATCAGCACATTCATCCTACTGGGACGGCATGCGGCCAGTTACAACACCAAACTAGCTCCCAGCCTCCCAGTGTTTACACAGACCCACGACCCTTACCACAGTTTCTTATAGTAAGAATATGGACACATTTGGAGGTTATTGGCAACGGTATGGAAGTATTTGAAGTGACTGCAGATCAGATGGTTTTCGTTAATCACCTTGAATGGGGAAAAGGGAACACATGACACACAGATTGTTGCACTATTTCAAGCTATGCTTTGATATCTAAGTAGGCAGTATGTCTGCCTGTTATTCGCTGCTGCTACGATCCACTGTTACTTAGTTTGTATGTGAACAGCGTCCTTGTCTATCAACATAGCATGGAGCAAATATTGGCGATTGAGACCTTAGAGCGACCTCTACTGGTCGCCGTCACGTAATACACAGGTTCCCTAACAAAGTCCTTTATCACTGTACAGCTTTCCTGTGGCCAGCTCTGGCTAACATGGCGCCCTAGGCAAGATTGTCAAAGTATGTGTATTTAATCAGCGTCCAAATCACTGCCTGCCTTTTAAAAGCTTCCTTTGACCCAATCCCCCACCGAAACCATTGCGGCTTAGCCCAACCAAATAGGCCTAGGATAGTAGACCTAGGCTACCGCTTGGATAGGCCTGATTTATTTTGCATTGTTGTACCTTTTGAGATTGATCTATGGGTCAAAATCACTAAACAATTGTTTACATTTGCAGTAGACTATGATAACTAGACCATGAAGTCTTAGTGCTACATAGGCCTAGAATGTATTTATTCTATATATCTCATTGCAAGAGTAATGAATTGCATTTAAATTAAGAGAAAAGTGTTTGGGTACCCATGAATCGAGATATATATATAGATATATATGGGAAGGACAGACACGTCTTTATTTTAATTATAATTCAAATTAAGTGTTGGATTTGCTCAAATATAGGCCTAATCGAAGAGATTATGCATCAAAGGTATTGGCCAAAAATATAATTTATTTTTAATTTGTTACCTAAATGAATGTTATCTATCCTTATCATCAAGCCCTATCTTTAAATTACTATAAGTACTAGCACAATTTCGCTCGGCTCAACATGCCATTTCTGTATTTCCGTTGACTCAACTAATTACCTCACCACGCTAGGGTTGACAGAGTAGAGTGCAATTGTGTTAAGCCAGGGGAGCGATGCCTGCCTTACCAGCTGAGGTGAGAGTAGGCCTAGTAGGTGTTAGCTGCATCTCCCTCAACACACTTCCCCGCTCCCCTTGTCATTTCACAATCCTTTGTGGAGTGTTTGGGAGTGTTCCGCCACTCTTCATACAGGCAAAATAAACTATTTGTGTTTAAAGAATGACTGAAAATGTGAAGATCTTATTCACCTTTGCAGTCGCAATGAAACAAATGACAAAAACCGATTAACTATGATAAACGACTAATGAATTATCTAGCTTCAACCCAGGTCTATAGTTTTGGCCTATATCTATGGATCTCGGATTTCTTTGGAATACACAATGGGTGGCATTAATTGAGAGTAAATCCATGAATAGTCAATGTTCCTGCAATGTTAAAGCATCAACAGTAATTCTTGAGTCATGGATAATTGTACAACTCTTTATTTGTATATTAAAATAAAGAGTGTCAGCACAAATGTGCATTTTCCTTGTCATCAGAGTTTAAGGAACTCTGTCAAACGTTCCTCCTCTACAGCATTCAAAAACCCCTCATAGTCCTATAGAAAGAAGGAAATACAGTTAATTATACAACAAGACAACTGCTCATTTTGTGTGTGTGTGTGTGTGTGTGTGTGTGTGTGTGTGTGTGTGTGTGTGTGTGTGTGTGTGTGTGTGTGTGTGTGTGTGTGTGTGTGTGTGTGTGTGTGTGTGTGTGTGTGTGTGTGTGTGTGTGTGTGTGTGTGTGAGACACAAATATAACAAGTTTGAAGATCAAATGCACTTGGGTACTGCTACTACAGTCTCTACGTGGTCAATAATTCAGTTATGCACATATGTGAGAGAGAGGTGAACGTAAGCTATGGTGTTGGCCTCTGTATGCTATGCAGCTGACTTAGTGACCCAAGACGATCCAATACTGCGGCCATTCAAAGCAGAAGTAAGACATTTCTGAAGAAAACTGGTTCCTGCATGCCCTGGCTTATGCGGGAATATCTGTTCAACTGCCAGTGTATTTATAATAAACTATGAGTTGCTGTGGGTGTTAGTTAAGTAAATAGTGATCTTATCCTCATTTCTACACCCACACACCCACATAGCTCCACCCCCAGGACAGAGGTGTGGCTGCTGGAGGAATATGACGGAGTTGACATACTGTTTAATGTGATCAAAATACCGTGGATTGTCGTGGTTTTAAGGACTCACCCCGCAGTATTGGTCACCGTTGCATATCTGGGGGGGGCGTGCGGTGTCGTTGCCAGCTATCCTCCTCATCTCGTCCTTGTTCTGAATGTCCTGGGCAACGTCCACATCAGTGTGGGCTATTTTCTTGCCGTCCAAAACGTCTAATATGTGTTGCTGGTGTTTCTTCAGCTAGAAAAGCAAACGCAGCGCCAGGTGATAATTTTGTTGTTGTTGTTGACGTAACAATCGAGCTAGCGTCGCGTACTAAAGTGAACAATGACAACACAGTGCGGAACGCTCAGTACAGGCTGTGGATACGAGAACAGCTCCCGAAACCCAAGACACTAAAGTGACAAAGTTAAGAGACGTGGAAGTTATTGGAAATCCATGCACCCGTTAGTATTCAGTTAGGAAGGCGTGACATGAAATGAGACAAAACATGTAACGTGAAATTAAACAAAACCAATACGGTACCTGGAGAGAGCCGCTAACACTGGTGTAATACACCCGGATTTGTGACATAATCAGACACTAGGACAACAAATCTTGATGAATGACAAAGTAGGAACCCTTTGGTTTAAAGCAGTGTGACGGGAAGAGTAAATAAGCAGAGGTGTACCTGTATGTACATCTGAAAAACAGAGACAGAATGTGACTTGCTGCAGCAGCAAAACAGGTGAGCAGGTCGCGACATGACTTACCTGTCTAATGAACACACCCACTGGAATGTCTGTTTGCCCCACCCACACTTCGTTTATTTTCTTAACTCTCGCTGTCTCACACTTCACAGTTCACTTCTGTGGATAGGTCGGACACAGTAAAAATAAAAAAAATAAAAATAAAACACTACCCTTCTACGCATACCCTGGCAACTTATTGAAATGTTGCTCTGTATTCGGAATTTCCAATTATCACACTTAAACCGCAACCACAACCACTTCACATAATTTGAAGTCCGTGAGCATGCGCAGTGGCATGTAAACGCAGAATCGAAACTTGTGGATATCTTTGTTTGTGGGCACTTTTGGAGAAAGCTAAGCAAGGGCAGTTCGCCAGCGCTTACCTGGGTTGGACAAAAAAAAAATACAACCATGGAAGCTGCTAAACACTCGTTTGGAATATATTGATTTTTTTTATTTTATAATTGATATATAATTATAATTGATAGCCAACTGCTCAACTTCGGAACGCGTCTGCACCGCGAGACGAGTTGAGTTGAACAAAAATCATGGCTAATTTACATCCTGACATAGACATTGTCAACAATTAACCTGGGGTCTTAGAAAACTGGCCGGATCCTTTAACGGTGCAATGCTGATTAAGGAGCAGGTTATTCAGTAGATGCAGAATAATGTTAGACATCTTGCGGGTACGGGTGCATCAAACCCCAGCCATAGCTGGGAGTCAAATATTTAGTGTTATGAGCACTGTTTTGACGTCCCTGCCTCATTAATTATATCCTTCATTCTAAAGTAACAAAACATTTTAAAGTAACATTCACTACTTTATTTAAAAGTACATCGCTATGAGAAAATCCACATTGGCACAGTTAATTGTACTTTGTTATTTAACATTATCATCAGCAGTGGACTAAAACTAAAATACAAAGCCTGCAATATAGGTAAAAAAAAAAGGCCACAATGCTATAGGCATCCGCCCTCTAGGATATTGAATCCAATACAAAGACATTAAAAAGCATAGCAAGCAAACCTTTTTTCACACAAGTGTGTTTGTACTGCCATTTATTTAAATCCCATTAAAAAAAAACACTAGCCAAATCCGTTACTATAACTTTTTTTATCGTATGCCATATCTTTGATCATCTCAATCAATGTGACTGGGCCTTAATATCTTGGTTTTATCTTGGTCCCACCTTTGTTCTAAATGCTAGCAGTGTGAAGGAACTGAATGCGCAATCCTGCGTTCAGTTCCATCCATAGACATTTACATAGACACCGCATTGGGCTTTGGGTCGTACGTCAACGTCGCTGCCATGTTGGTGAGGTGTGTAAACAAATACAACGGGATGAACTGCGGTCTTTCTAGATAAAAAGCACAATAACGTTTACATTTCCCACCCGATTTCAATGAGTAGTTTTTATATTCATATTACATTATATGTTACAAACAGCAGCTTACTTGTATTTGTTTAAAAGCCAGTCTTGGCCTCTCCAATATGGCGTATCGCAGTAACGGGCCAAAGCAGTGAAAGTGGCGAAAATCCAATGGATTACGCATCCATGCTCTAAATTGAACCAATTATCCCAATAGTAATCTCTCTCAATCAACATTTTCAGTAGATTCTTCAGTTCCATTCCCAGAACCTTGACGATATATGAATGATTACATAACACCACAACCCATTGGCACTTTAGTGGTGTTTGTTTTCATGAATTAATGAGTGGTTCAAACTCGTAACAAACTCGCCCGGTCAGGTCTTCGGTGGCATTTCTCTCCAGAGTGTTTTGGGACTCAACCTCGTTTGTGCCCTTATCTTCGGGGTTGGAGCCATTATCATACTCATTCGCCAGGGTGTTGTAGTCTCTGAGGGGCACAATAATGCATATTTGTATTTACTTTTAGTGAGGTGTTAGATGCATGTCATTGGTTAGGGCATCTTGCTCAGGGACGGAATAGGAAGACATTGGGGTTCGAATCCAGAACCTTTCGTTTGAGAGTCTAACTACTGGAATATACGGCCCCTCTATTAAACTGTGAAGCATTGCAAACACATCACATGATCTTCCCTTATAAAATGACTTGGACTCTATATTGAAAAATAATTATGAACAGCTTTATTAGACATTCTCTTTTTTGTGTCTTTACCTTTCACTCTGCGATCCACCTCTTATTTCTGCAGTGTCTTCTTTAATCACTTCCCCAACTCTACTGGTGAACTGAACCATGGCGCCTAAAACACAAAGTACAACATAGCGTTTCTTGGGGTAGCAAAAAAAAAGCAGCCATCCTTGTTTGGCATTAAAGCTAGCTGTAAAAGATAGCAGCTAGATCCCCGCCTCAAGCCACTTGATTGGTCGAAACAAATATGAGGCAAAATAAATTGAAATGCCCATTTCACCCAGAGTTGAGGTAGTCTGCCATCAGATTTAACATTATGAATGTAAAGTCTGATTTGTGAGACTAACCGATGTATGGTGTATCCACAGTAAATCTACTTTCTCAAAGTACAGAGCTGTGTGTGTGTGTGTGTGTGTGTGTGTGTGTGTGTGTGTGTGTGTGTGTGTGTGTGTGTGTGTGTGTGTGTGTGTGTGTGTGTGTGTGTGTGTGTGTGTGTGTGTGTGTGTGTGTGTGTGTGTGTGTGTGACTAACGTGATGCCATTCCTCTCCTTCTCCAGCATAGATACACAATGGTTGACAGTGTCAGGACTAGTGCGAGACCAACCATGGTTCCTGTGACGGTTGAAGAGACAGCAGATCCTGTTGGAGACAGTTTTGAAGAGTTTACCACCAGGTGTTACCAAAAGTATGTTGAGTAGCCATTTCCATATCTACCCTTTAGACCCCTTTTCTGTCAGTAACCAATAACATTATTTTGTGGGCGGGGCTTAGGGTGGACACTGACTAATCCCTGAACGTGCAGCAAACACTGGTTATTAGTTGTGTTTTTTATAACGTTTATTTGATTATGTCCAGCAATGAAACCTGAATTTGAACGTATGGTTTTCCTTAGACGGTCTTCTATCCTACCAGTTATAAAGGGTTTATTTTAAGGCTTGAATTGCATCAACCTAAACACAGATGGCATCATTTAAGAGTTTAGTTTTTGCCTATGGTTTAGAAGTAAGTTTCCAAAGTTAGACACATTATCAAATACAAGTCTTTACTTTCTTTTCTATATCGTATTGTTCTCCCCAGTAATTCCCCTAAAAACAATTTACATGTCTGTCTTTATTTTCAATAATGTTGGCAGTGTTGAGCCGTAGATAAGACCTGCTTTCAGAATCTGACTGATCCCACCCTCATTAAACCCTAAAAAGAAACACTTAAAATGGCACTGAGAATGTTATTATACCCTGGTATGTTAGAATGACATCTAATGAGAACTTGCATGGTGGGATAAGTAACCTACATCTCATATGTGTAAGAGTTTGATCTGATGTCTCTGGTCATGCGCTACGAGAGTTATAAGCTTGATCACCTGTTGCTCCTAGTTCCCATATATATATGATTAGGTGGACATTACAAACCGTAGTCACATATCCATACCTACAACAGACAATAATATACTTCTGGCACTCAACAACACAGCAAGATAAAAAATGTTGGTAAGTTGGTGAAGCCCACTATAAGTATTGGTCTCCAGTTGCTTTGTTTAGCCTCCAACTAAGGCAGTGACGTCATCATGATGTACACTGAACAAGGGTCTTTAGTGACATCACACATGGGAGCGATGCATCGTTAAGCCGTGTTCACACCAAAAGCGAAGCTTCAATTGGTGTTATTCGTGCGAGTTTGACCACGCAAACCACAAGCGTTTACTCACGCGAAGAACAAGGGGCCTACCTCGCGTAAACGCCAACATTGCTTACCGCCAGCAATGGCCGAGATAACCACCATTGCGACTGTACTTGTTGTGGAAGTCCCGGAGACGTCAGGGGTCATAACACCATCCGGAGGCACATACAACTCGATGAAATGTACCATTTTCTATAGGAGCTACGTCTGGATGACTGCCGCTTTCGCAATTCAATCAGGACTTCAGGACGTGAGTGATGCTGAGAGAATCTCAACGCTGACAGGCTTTCATGACACAGCTTCACGCGAATTTCGAGCAACATTTCAACTCAAGCGAACATGCGTATAATTAATTAATCGTATGATTAAGAAGTAGAAACGTTGTTCGCGCTGCGCCATTCACACCTTTCACGCTGTCTGCAAGATATTTGCGTCTGTTCACTTCTTTGCATTGACTTCTTTCACTTCGCTTTTGGTGTGTCCACCTTTTGGCCTATCTATCCATCATAGACCCATAATGTGTTGATAGGTGTCACTCATAACACTAATTAAGGGTCCACCCCGTTAACGTACCCACATCTGTGTTATTCCTATGATGACACCTCTGTGAAAAGGGTCCATTCACCGCACTAACATAGGCCAGGTTATTAGAAAGTCACAGAACTCACCTGACACTATAACTTGGAGTGTTTTTGAGGGCACTGAATGGTAGGATTGTGTAGAGATATTGAGGTAATAGATACATGTGTAATCGCCCTGGTCTTGCTCGGTCACATCTGAGAAATCAAAGTAAGCCACTTGGATGATGGAGTGGCTTAACGCTGCCTGAGGCTTGGTGGCGGTGGTGTTGGACTTGCGCAGGTAGAATGAGCCCCCCTCGTAATTGGAGAAAATGGAGCAAGAGATGGCGAAGTTGCTGCCTCCCTTGACCTCTATTTTGTTAGTGGGCAGGAGCATCATGGGGCCACCTGATGGCATGGAGATGATGGGCTGCGGTAGTTTCACTGTGAAGGAGAAACCAAACAGAACTTGTGTGAGCTCACGGAAGATTAGCCGATGCCTTGTTGTAATGGGAAAAATAACAACGTGGAAAACAATGAAGTTGACCTGTGACTTTGAGCTCAACAGCATCCCCCAGCATGTCAATGGTTTTGGATTGGATTCTCTTTTGATAATGGCAGTGATACAAGCCTCCATGGCTCAAGTTGGTCTTGGGGAAAGTGAAGGTAACAGTTTCGCTCTCAGAGTATCTCTGCATTTTGAAGGGGCCTGGTGTCTTTTGTAACACATACATTCCTCCCAGGTGGTCGGTTAACACGGAGCACGTTATTTCAACTCTGTCACCAAAGTTGACCTCTGGACCCGGGTTCAGAGATATATGTGGCTTGGGTAAATTTCCTGCAAAAAAAAAAACCGTATCAATGTTGGACATACAGATCAATAGCATACAAATGACAATTTAATTTTCAAAACAAGTGGTGTTGCTTACCTAAACATATAATGCCCACATCTTCACTATGACCGCAGTTATTTTCGCCATAGTTCTGATGAGAACACTGAGTGATCGCGTCCTCTTCACCGGTACAAACAACATTGTCCAGCCATATCGGGCCACTTCCTGCACCAAATTCAGCACCTCCAGTGAAAGAAAGGGCTTGGCCACACCCTATCTGCCGGCACACTACTTCAGCGTTATTCATTTCCCATTCGTCGTCACATATCGTTCCCCACACGCCATTGTGTAAAATCTCCAGCCGGCCAGAACATTGGCTTCTGCCATTGACCAACCTTATCGATTCTGGATACAAGAAGAGAGGAAATGTGAACTGCATTAAATACAGATACATTGCTCGTTTAAACTGGAGGATTAATAAACATGTTAAACGGAAGGGGATAGGGATGAGAACAAGATGAAGCCATATCAATTGTTACAGGAATTTGTACATTCTTCTTCACCAACACGTTGTTTATTTGAAACATTGACACTTTTTTTTCTTCTGTTTACTACTTCTGGCCGAGTTGAGTCCGCAAATTAAGTGCTTACAGATTTCAGCCTCTAGCAACATGATTGGTGAAAAAGAAAATGAAGCCATATAAAGTGAAATGCCCCAATCACCCCGATTTTAGCTCGCTGGCAATCAGACTTTAGAATAATTCTGAGTCTGATTTGTGAGACTAATATAACACTATCTGACCAGCTAACAGTGTACCTGTGCAGACAACACCAGCATCCTGTTCGTGGCCACAGCTAGTGCCGTTGAATCCACTGACTGAGCATTTGAAGATTGACGCCTCATTGTTGAAACACAAATCGCTGGCTTCCCATATGGGCCCGGTGCCTTCGCCAAACTGTGCATTGCCAGAGATGCTCACCGCCTCCCCGCATCCCAAGAGACTACACACAACCTCGGCGTCGGACATGGACCAGTCTTTACCACACAAGGTGCCCCACTGGCCTGCATGTTGGACCTCCACTCTCCCAAAACAGTGACCCGTGGTGTGGACCAAGCGTGTGGGAAAACCATCTGTGGTGGTGGGCAGGTGGTTGGAAGAAATATAAAATCATTCATTGGTATTTCTATTTAATTTTATTTAGATTGTGGTCTTTTTTATGCATTTGATTTAGATTGTTCTTTCCTTGGGAGTGGTCTTATAGTATTTATTTTTATATATTAATACATACAATAATAACTAAGTTTCCTTACCTGAGCAAAGAAGTCCAGCCACGGTAGTGCTATTGCAAGTTGAGGAGCCGATGCTAGTCTGTTTGCATTCGTCGAGTGAGTGCTCGTGTCCATTACAATTAATTTCTCTGATCAAGGTTCTGCTGCCTCGGCCAAAGAAGCCAATTTCGGGGATCTTCTGGGCCTTACCACATTGGAGATTCGTACATACCACCGCCGCATCATTTATATCCCAGGTGTCATCGCATATAGTTCCCCATTGGCCATTCTGGTACACTTCAACCCTTCCAGTGCATTTATTGGATCCATTGGCTAACCTCATGTTACCTGTTCATTTGGAAAAAATACGAAATATATGAAATAGTAACGGGCGACAGGCGTACCTTCCAGACATCTGAGACTTCCCAAAGAGTTCTCACCTGAACAAACCACCGTTGCCTCGACAGCATGATCCCGGCTGGTCTGGGCATATCCTCTCAGGGAGCACTGGCTTATCGAGGTTTCTCTGCCATTACAAGTGGTGGTGTACCCTGTCACCTGGCTGGCCTGTCCGAAATAGAGCGGTGTCGAGGACAACACGGGTTCTCCACATTGCATTTCTCTGCACACCACAAGCGCTTCATTGAGCCCCCAGTTAGAATTATACACTGGTGCCCAGTGCCTTTCCTGGAAGATCTCCACTCTGCCTGAGCAATGGTCGCTCCCGTTCAGCAGTCGAATGGTCACTGCAAAACACAGCATGGGAGGATCAGCATCACAATCACACAACAGTCTGAAATTACATTTGTTATATAAAGGTTGTTATTATAGAGAGTGAAATCGACAGGGAGAGCATGGTGGAGTGGTTAGTAAGTACGACTCCATCTGAAAGGTTCTGGGTTTGATCCCCGATGTCCACAGCCTACCTGCAGACACCTGTTGAATCGCTTTGGATTAAACCGTCCGCTAAATTACTGAACATGTCGCAACAATACAGGACACTCACTTGAACACTGCACTCCAGCGTCTTCTGCGTGGCCACAGTTGCTCTCACCGAAAGCCGTGTGTTTGCAGTGCATGAGGGAGGTCTCGTTACCAGAACAATTCACGTCGTCTAACCAGACGTTTCCCTTGCCCTGGCCAAAGTAGGCTGCAGGTTTGACGCGTAAGGGTGTACCGCAGTCCATCGCTCTGCACACGACCTGTGCGTCCTTGATGTCCCAGAAGTCATCACACACGGTTCCCCATTGGCCGTCGTGTTGGACCTCCACTCTCCCCGTGCATCGATCAGTTCCATTGATCAGTTTAATTTCTGGTTGGCCTGTAAGTAATACATGAATACAATATTAATTGATGCTACAGCTACTTGGAAGTGTTCCTTCACTTACAGATTACCGTCAACAGATGGCCTTTCACGTGCCCCCTCCACACATGCACGTGTATTTACACAACACACACACACACACACACACACACACACACACAGTATACATCTCACATTTTCAAACTCACAATAATTAAATAATTACCAAGATATGTGAGACCAAGAATGTGTTGTGCTTCAATTATGCAGATGATAAAAAATAGCAAACAGAAAAAAAGATCAACACACTATCTTTTACCTGAGCAGAAAACAACCACTTCTTCACATGCGGTCGGGTTTGACTGAAGCGGGCAGGAGGCGATGGAGCTCTCAGCACCAACGCAGCTGGGGGTGAAACCTCTCTGATCAGTACTCACTCCAACGTTGAGCCTCACAGCGTTTTTATCCGGCGTGCCGCATTCTAACTCACGACACACCAGTGATTCCTCATTAATGCCCCAGTGGCTGTTTTTACAGATCTTCACCCACTGGCCCTCGTGGTGAACTTCCAGTCTACCATTGCAACGATGGGTGCTGTTCACCAGCTTTACTTTTTCTGAAAATGGCAAATAGTATATTACATAACACATTGTCACCAAAAAGCCCTTTTACTTGTACAAGCCTGAAAAGCCTTCTGTCTTCTTCTGCCTCTCGTTTTGTGTCTTGCTACTCTTGATCCCATGATCATGCTTCATCAAACATCTACTGAATGCTTGCGCCAGATGGAACCAGATGGAACTTTTCCAACATTGACACACATTGACACACATACAAGATGAAACCTATTTTACAGTGAGTGAACATAGAATTCCCACTTGAATTGGAGATTGGAATTGTGAATGAAAGTGATTACCTGAACATATGACGCCGGCGTCTTCCGTATGACTGCAGTCATTGATCACAAAGCCTGCATGTTTGCATTCAAGCAGTGACCTCTCATGGCCATTGCACCCGAGGTCGTCCAGCAGAATCGGGCCAGCCCCCTGGCCGAAATGGGCTTGGTATTTGACCCCCAGAGCCGTCCCGCATTTCATCTCGCGGCACGCGACTTCTGCCTCCTGTAAGCCCCAGCTGTCATCGCAGACTGTTCCCCACTGGCCTTCGTGCAAGACCTCCACTCGTCCAGAGCAAGGAGTCGTCCCGTTGACCAGCCGAATCAGTTTACTGTCTATCCAGGTTCAGAAAGGGCCCAGTTACTCACAAAACATCAAAGAGTTAAAAATGCCAATAACAATGTCTGATATATGAATATGATAATGTACATATATAAGACATTGTTTGGCAGTCGTTCACATTGTGGCCATCTTTGCAATCTCAAAAGGTTGTGCTGTGTTGAAATGTTGTTTTTAAAACCAACCACCCTTGAAGAGCATGGATCTTCAAGGGGTGTAGGGTGTGGGATTCGACTCCCACTGGAGCCACCCATCCCAAGAACATATGCACTCGTGGTATTGTAAGGCGCTTTGGATAAAATCATCCACCAAATGGCACACGCATTCTTCACACATCACCAATAACAATGCAATTAAGGGTTAACATACATGTACAGAGAAGAGAGGCGCTGTGACACGTGTGGGCTGTTTCTTTGACTACACACTGCAGGACCGACGTCTCGTTTCCCAGGCAATTCAATTTGACTCCTATTGCCGCATTACTGTCCCCATAGTCTGGCATATCTTGTCCAACAAGCGGGACCCCACATCTCAGCTCCTGACACAACACCTCATGCTCTTTCTGGCTCCAGTCATTGTTACACACTTTCCTCCACTGACCACCATGTTTGACGTCAATGCGACCCTCACAACGCTGAGTCCCATTGAGCAGCTTGATGTGGTCTGAAAAGAAAACGAACAAGTTAACACAAAGCAACAGATCCGTGAATTTGTGAATGTAATATCTGTGACCGTGTAAGAGTTACAATGACTTATGACGCCTACTGTGTAGTGTCATAAATGCATTTAGATTGAAACTGTCGCTTGTTTTATAGATATTATTACATATTATAATATTAATATATATTATAATTATTATATATATAATTATCGATTTTATAGATATTACAACACCAGCAGCAGCAAAATACAAACAAAAACAATTTATTTAACACCTTTTCCCATAAGCTAGGGTTTTGATGTCCCATAACTAAGGGGAAAGAGAAAACTAAGCAAACAATATATATATATAAAATATTTTCAGTCCCCAATCAAGTGCTGAGATTGGAGGTGTCTAGTTAGAGTTGCCATTGTGGCAAGTAGTCGACCTGGCATGTCATCCGTATTTTGTTAAGGTTTGACAGACGTGTAACACTACTTCACTATGTGCCGACTGTTCTTCTTCAAAACGCTGCTCAATGCAAAGTTTCTCTAAGGCAGTGGGACTCCGTGAGGACAATGGGCAATGCAAAATACGAATACAAAAATATGTTGTTGTATTGCAGCTGAACCTGAACATATGACCCCGACGTCTTCGGCGTGGCCGCAGTTATTCGTGCCCAGTCCCCTGTGGTCACACTTCTTCAACGAGGTCTCCTGGCCGGTGCAGCGCACGTCGTCCAGCCAGATTTGATCCTTGCCCTCGCCGTAGAAGGCGCGCGGTTTGATCTCCATGGCTATGCCGCAGTCCAGCGACTTGCACACCACCTCGGTGTTCCTCATGGTCCAGCCGTCGTCACATACCGTGCCCCAACTGTCATCGTGGAACAACTCCACCCGACCTGAGCAGCTGGTGGGCCCATTGACCAGCCGCAACGTCGCTGCATCTGGAGGGGTGGTGGGGGACGGAAGGTGGTGGGGGTCATGGTCTCTGCTCTTTGTATAGCACATGGGAAATGTTATTTATAAAATGTATTGAACTTACTTACCTGCAGTCAGAGGGAAAGTCAGTAGACCTACAGAGGAAACAAAACCATTAATGGATTGATAATAATATTTTCATTATTACATTATATAATAACAATAATAATAATAACTATTGGCCTATCAATAATACATATTGGCTAATGATTTTATTATAATTATTGCTAATACAATACTTGTATTACGTCAGAACTAACTAGTACTATGATGCAATCTACTAGCTGATACAGTTCTCGATCATGTTCAGAAAATCAGCATTGGAAAATATAGACTGAAACAAATATTTGTACTCCTTTCTCAAATAATTGTTAGAATGTCTCGTGTGTCTCTAGAATGTCTCTAGTGTCTTGCTATATGTCATCGTGATGGAACAGATGTTATCGGAATGTTATTATTTGGTCAACGTGCTGTTTATTAAATAAATAGCAATGATCTAATCCAGTTAATGCCCTACATTATTTAAATAAGTAAAAAAATCACGTTCAGCATATTTCACATTTGCAACAGAAGAGGATAGAATCATCCTTACCTATGGCTATAACAAGGAGAACATGGAGACGTTTGGCTTTCATAGTAGATATGAAGGACAGCACAACTCCTGTTAATACTGAGAATGAAAATAAATACACAGGCAGTAGTGGTTTTCATATGTACGTGCTAATTCCTTTGGACAAACAGTAGAACCTATTGACTACAGTATATCTTAAAGTGCTACCATGGCAATGTTGGGAAGAAATCAAACAAAAGAAAATCTGACATTTTAGCCATTTGGTAAGATGATGATTGAGATGTTTTACCTTCTAAATACACCCAACCGAAGGATCTCCTTAACAGCAGAAAAACCAAGGATACTAAATGGAAATAGTGGAACAGTCTGGAAATGAAAAAAGAAATACGAAATGAACATCCCTGTACAGGTGACAGATGAAATGACAAAAATGGCCTTTGGACTTGGGATGCCTGTTGACTCTTGGATCAATCATTAAAGTTGTATTTAGTAAATTGTAGGCAATATTTACACAGTTTGGGGAAAGAAAACATGGACATCTGTATTCACTGTCACTTTTGGATAAAGGCATCATCTAATTCGCTAAAAAGTAATTAAAAGGAGAATATTCTTCTCAGTTTGATGAAGTTGAACACTCATACCGCGTTCAAGACAACTCGGAACACGAGTTGGACAACCGTTAAATTCATTTTTAACAAGTCGGAGGTTGTTTTTTCCACGTTCTGAGTTGTCTTGAATGCAACATTAAACCAAGAAGTCAGAGCAAGTGACAAAAGTGAAATTGATTGGCAGTTCTCCTTATCACGTGCAAAGTTTTTGTGATTTTAACATGTAAACGATGTATTCAGGTGCACTCTAAGAAGAAAATAAAGGGAAAAACAACATTTGGCTATGCAAAAACCACATTTATTGACACAAGTGTACTACAAGCTTCCTAGAATATTACCCTAGCAGCAAACAAGTCTTACTGCCAAACTATGGAATGGTATTTATGTCAATATTAAATAAATACATGAATAAAGAAATAAAAAAATAAAAAACAGACAACTAACTACAATGAGCTTTGAAAATTGAGCTTCACATTCATGTTAACATAATACTACCTAGCACTGACTAGATGCTAAATGAGCCATTCGTTTTTATACAACATGACATATTAAATTAATAGGAATAACCTAAATGGGTGTGCCATGATTTGCTATTTTGGCAGTACCATCACAAGATGGCGCTCACAACACTGAGCATGTGCAGGCCTTTGCGTAAACCTCAGCACTCATCTGACCATCTACCCGTGATAATTGAATTGGCAGGAAGAACCTAAGGATGAGAACGAGTAGAAAGGGCATAAGAGTGCAAGGGGTTGAGATATACACAAACGGAGTGAACACACTTGGTTAAAAAATTACAGAAACTTAGTTAATTGAGTTAAATTAAGAAACATTGTGAGATTGATCAATCCAACATCATTTTGATGGACAGCTGTATAGCATTGTTCCCGCCCACTATGTTGAAAATAACAAGCTTTGATGTTAATTTAATCTACAATCATCTCCTCCACTTGATGCTATGCACACAATGTCGCAACGTCTAAAACCACATATTGAATGATGGACATTGTATAATCAACATCACAGAGCTGTTTCCAAGGACTCACTCACTCTCACACATGCACGCACACACAAGCACACACACACGAACCCACACATAAACCAATCATTCCTTTGATCTCAAGGCCGTTGCACAACATTAGGCTTGGCAAATAGCTTTATAATGATATTTTATCTTATACACCAATGTCGTATGTAAGATGGCGTCGTTAAGCAGAACAACAACAATAAAAACTAAATGAGAGCGCAAAATGGTTGTCAACACGTACAATAGTTCATCCTGGCAGTGTTGGGATAGCAGTTCCCGGAAGGGTTCCTGAGTGGTCACAAACAAACTTCCAGTAGGTCGATGGGGGGCTGCGCATCTGGGCAAGTGTGTGTGTGTGTAAGTTGGCCAACATCCAATGTTCTCACAAAACGATAGGCCATCGCATTGGAGTTGATCTGAGAGGAGGAAGTGATGCGGAACAGGGAGTGGCGGCGATCCTCGGCTACCTCCTCTTCTTCACGAACTGCAGAGAGGCACGTAGCTGTAGTGGCAGCACACTTTATGACTCTGAATCCTGAAAGATAATCAATCAATGAATCAATTCATACATGTTTTACGTTTCATCTTTCAATCAAACCTTATTGATATAGCACTAGAACAAGAAATAAAAACAGATATAACAATAACAAACGGATTGAAGAATCACAGAGATAAAGTTCAGAGGTATAGATGTATACTAAAAGGTATTTATCTACTTTTAAAAGAAAGCCGTAGTAAAATAATCACGTTTTAATATATTTAAATCTTTAATATATCAATGAGCCCTACTGTTAAGAAGGAAGGATAGATGCAATGTAGAGAAGGCCTCTTCCTTTGTCTCTATAATGAATGCAGCACAGTGAAAGTATTTAATATTAGAAGATAATATGGTGGTGTGTTACAAAAGAAATATGCACAAACACTGGCTTTATGTATGAGTCTCATGTGTAATTGATAGTCTTGAATTAAGACCACCATACCAATATTTGAATGCATAAAATTCATTCATAAAATGGACACATTAAAAATGTGGCAAATAATAAATGATGCAAATAATTCTAAGAAGCACTATTGAAAACAAACACGGAAGGTGTTTCAGCAGATAAACAGTTTCTGCAAGAGTAGAAAAACAGACATCCTGTTGTTCTGTACTTAATCATATTTCAAATTGAATTAGCCAATCAAATGTAAGAACAGTAACAT
Source organism: Lota lota (assembly GCA_026745465.1). Classification (NCBI taxonomy): domain Eukaryota; kingdom Metazoa; phylum Chordata; class Actinopteri; order Gadiformes; family Lotidae; genus Lota; species Lota lota. The sequence continues at coordinate 7,723,548 of JACYXH010000249.1, forward strand.
GTGACTGAGGGGAAAATCCAATGACAATCAATTACCGAACCCTTGCCTCATAAGCGTGGCCTCATAATGCTAGATTCCAGAAAGAAACACTCTGAACACCATCTTTGAAAGCATTATGTCACTAGGACAAACATATGTGACGCATACATTTTTAAGTTATACATTTTGGTTGTAATATTTGTATATTTGTTAAATATTAACCTCAGTGTCTGAACCATTTATGTCAGTGAGCGAAGGGGCAATGGGTACGGGTTTGTCTGGAAAAATGTGTCTGTATGTTTGTGCATGCATGTTTGTCTGTCTTTGTGCATGTGTGCGTGTGTACAGGCATGTGTGTGTGTGTGTGTGTGTGTGTGTGTGTGTGTGTGTGTACATGTGTGTGTGTATGTGTTGATGCATCCGTGTGTATGTGTGTGTGTGTTCCAATGCATGTGTTTACTTTCCCTTACTTTCTCTAAGGCTTGGGAACTTGAGAGACCCAGGAAGGCAAACACACTGTTGTTCTCCTTGGACTGAAAAAAGTCCTCATAGTCCTGTTGGGGGAACACAAGAAACAGAGATGCACTGTGTTATGTAACATCTGCATACAAACAACCCTGCGGAGCTGTGGCTGGTTTGGAGGGGAACAAAGAATCCTGACCCCACTTTTTATCACCTTTATTCTGGGGTGGTGCCGCCGGCTCCCTTGTTCACTTTAGACCCTTATCCCAGAGGTGTCATCAAGAGAATAGAGGCTTTGCTGACCAGTTGGAAGGGGTAAATCGGGCATAAAATCAGGCTAACTATCCTGTAGTGTGGACCCAGCATAACCTACAGAGGGAGTCAGCAAATAAAAACCCATCTACAAGTAGTGTTTGGTTCTCCTTTAACACTAGTCTGTTTGTGTGGACAGTTGATTAGTGATTGACACCTGTCGCTAACTCACCTGCCTTACAATTGGCTCCCGAGAGCCATGCCTCCAGCCTCCTATCTCTCTACTACAGACGGCCATTGCTAAACCACTTGCTCCTCCAACATCGCTGTCAAAGGGGATGGCTCGGTTAGCTGAGCCCAATAGACTCTCCCTGCTCATACACATTCTGTGTATGGCTGATCTTCTCTCAGTCGCCTGGGAGTAATATAGGATTAGCTTTGATATGAGAGAGAGAGAGAGAGAGAGAGAGAGAGAGAGAGAGAGAGAGAGAGAGAGAGAGAGAGGGCCAGAGAGAGAGAGGGGGCCAGAGAGAGGGCCAGAGAGAGGGCCAGAGAGAGAGAGAGAGAGAGAGAGAGAGAGAGAGAGAGAGAGAGACAGAGACAGAGAGAGAGAGAGAGAGAGAGAGAGACAGAGAGAGAGAGAGAGAGAGAGAGAGAGAGAGAGAGAGAGAGAGAGAGAGAGATGCCAGATGCGATTATCTGCGACATCACTCGATTGGATTATGGCACTAGATCTGGATTACAGCCATGTACAAACATGGAAACAGGGCTTGTGCTGGGAGGTGCATGTGAGCAAACTCAAACTCAAAATGACAAGCACTGTCCTCGGAATGCCGTCTGACCTTTAGGGCTCGGACCCAGAACTTTTGGGCTGGGAAAACTCACCGAACAAACCCTGGACTATCCTTACCCCACAGTAGCGATCTCCATTGAAAATCTGCGGCGTCAGCGGGTTGCCCACCTCTGGGTGCTTGTCCTGGGGGACGTTACGGCACATCCACAGCCTCTCCTCCTCCCTCATGGTGATGTCTACTTCCTGGAAGCTCAGGCGATTCGCTTCCAGGAAACTCCCCACAGCCTGCTGGTGCTTCTTCACCTGGGAAGGATACAAACGGAACGAGGGGGGAAAGAAAAATTAGGAAAGAATAGGAAAAATTGGATGTCAACTGGATTAATGTGGTCTGAAAGAGAGGTGATTGTGAACAACTGTAAATAAAAATACTAAGTGTGTGTGTGTGTGTGTGTGTGTGTGTGTGTGTGTGTGTGTGTGTGTGTGTGTGTGTGTGTGTGTGTGTGTGTGTGTGTGTGTGTGTGTGTGTGTGTGATTACAATTCAGCTATTGTTTGTGCTGGATAGTAATTTACAGACACTACACACCCAAACAAGACTCTTGGAAACTGTGTCAGGCTTCCATTGTCTCTGAATATTCTTTGTTCATAGTTCATATACAGCCTGATAAAAAAAGACTTAATTGGGAGACCAGCAGGGATATTTACTGTCTTTGTCTCGCAAAACCGAGTTAGTTATTTTTTTTAAGGAGGATGAACTGGTTTTGAGCAATACATGCTTTTGCTAACAGAGAAATAATGCAAAACGTGGGAGATTATACTTCCGATTTTATAGCCGAAACCTAGATTCCTTTCACAGTTCAATCATCCAAGGCTAAACTCTGATGCTCAGAAATAAATTCACTTTTTAAAAGTGGACTAGATACAAGGGGACATTACTGACAAGGTTTTCCCTTGTGATTTTATTCACCAACCTGATCATTACCAGCCTATGACAAATCTGTTATTTTGAACTCCTTGGTTCATCGTTGGCGCTCTTTCCTTCTAGTGCCTTTATCTTCCCTGTCTCCTTCCATTGCTGTCCCTTGCAAGATGTCTCCCTTCATCCACCTCTTCCTTCATTTCTCTTTCACACTCCATTTGTTTCCTTCTGTCTTTGGTATTTTGGCTCTCTCATCCCTCTCGTTGTGTGTGCTTTCTATGTTGTGTTCAGACATGTGAATGCCGCAACTTTCCACAATCTCGCCATCTGTTTCTTAATTGGTCGAACTCGTTTTAGCCCCTGTTGCATCACATGACAGAGCACAATAATGGATGACATGTATGCGTTGAATATACCACATTCTCTCTCTTTTGTTCCATTTAAATTCAAAGGAATTTGAAGAGAATGAAATTCACATGAGCTCCACAAACTGACCCAAATAGGCCCAATTGAAAGGCGTACAAGCCTGTCTTTCTTTTAGCATGTGTCTATAAAGTAAAGGGGTTGATATTAACTTCAATTTACACACCTTCAGTGATTGTTTGTCGTTATTCTAACAGAAGGTCGAGATATAAAATGAAATGGATTTGTCTTCAATGTTGGCATCTGCTCAGACCATTGTTTTTTTAAGGGTTCATGTGATTCCATTTGTCACATGTTCACAACATCAAGTCTTTATCCTCTGAGCTGGCTCTGGTTTTAAGGATTTCTCAGAAATGGTTTTAATGTGTGTTTAATTTAATGAATGAATAAAGAGACAAGTGATCACCCTTGTGTGCAAAAAAATAACTGTGTCTGTGTGCGCGCACGCGTGCGTGTACTATTGTGTTGCATATCTGCTTTAATGGCAACCCGTTGAAAAGGGAAAGAAAGAAAGACAATCCTGGTGGAGTGCAAAATAAAACATGCGGTGTGGAAAATAACCAAAGTAAGACATGTGGAGTGCAGAAAAACCAAATAAGTTGAATGAGAGAGGCGATAAATGGAAATCATTCGACAAACAGGACTCCAGAACTTAATTAAAGCCAACACGAATGGAGCCATACATTCATATATAGGTATAGCACCAAATATACACCAGTGCGGTTTGTATGCATCTGTCTTGAATAAAGAAAATGTTATGTATCCAATTTAGTCAGCAAAAAACGTTTTTGCCACCGATTGCTGAGCAGCACGTGAGGTAGTTAGGCCCCCATAACTGGGATGCTCCTGTTATGCTCTGTGCTGGCAAAACCATCTAATAAAAATAAAGTAAGAAACGAAGGATTTGTAGGCTAATCGTATCGTATGCAACTGGCCTTAATACCTAAATCACGCCACACTACTCACCACTACAGATCCGGTCGAGGAGGCAACGTAGACCTTGATGACCATTTTAATAATCTCTGAACTATCCGATGTTACGATAGTAAATAGCCTATAGGCTACTCTTTTGACTTGTCACAATACACAGTAAATAAATAAACAAATAAATAAATAAAGTAAAAGACGACTTTGCTTAAAAGTCTAATCGTACCAGAAACTGGGTAGATGGGAAAGAAGGCGCGTCTCCAAGCTTACAGTTTGCCATAATAACGCGCGGTGCGTTTACCGAGCTCTCACGCTCCCCTAGCGGGCTTCGATCGTCACGATCTCTAGACGCGACTCTACCATCACAACAGCTAGGGACGGGCTGTACCAGTAATGTGGTTGATCTAGCGAATGTGTGATGGGAATTGGGAAATGTTGTTCATTGAGAAGCATCGAATCAGTGTCGATACATTCGCGTTTTCAAACGTCTTAGCATTAGTCCTGAAAATAGTTGTAACAGCAGCAGTACTATAACGAAATGTTCAATATATATATACATATACACAAAAACTAAATGAAATTGTACCACAGTGCCACCCGTGGGCGGAAGTAGACATGCTGCTCATTTAGTGAATTCCATGGTTGCCATGGTGCAGCGTCGGCGATGGGACTGTCAGGAGCAGATGATTTGGAGCGAACAAACACCAACCTAACCCCTATTTCTCCAAATTACGAGGTAACTTCTGGTGGTTGGGTGTTGTTTTGCGCCAATAGAGTAGTTTTCGTCTGTTTGGTTGTTTTCACTAAGAGTTGTGGTTGTTTACTGGCACGATTTAAGGTGTATAGCGAGCGGTATTAGCCATTTAGCTATTTTGGCTAATTCAACTCAAGATTAATGATAGCGTATGTATTTAGTTCACGAATATATATCGCTACTGGAAAGCCGAGGAAACAATTTGTTTATGAGTAGATGGTATACAGACACACTACCTCTACAACATTAGAACTTCAACACGAGTCAAACAGTGACTGCCTGTTGCACTGCTAACATGTCAGTAAACTAGCTAGCCTTAATCTCAGCTAGATGGCTAAGTAGCCACACGCCTTGTTTTGTTACTGGTAGATTGAATTACCACGAAGACAACTCCGCTATGGTTGCTTTCGCACGCCATCTGTGCTATATACGTATTATTGAATACGTGGTGTCCTAGGCATTCTTCCCAGAGTGTGTATTTGGCTGAACTCAGACACACTTGACTTGGATGCATCTGACTGACATTAACAAATGTTCCACTTCAATACCCTGCAGTCACGACAGGACGACAGGACACGCGGAGATAAAGACACTAGCCGCCAGATGCTGATATCCAGCGAATTGGCCTATTTTCTTTGTCTTTCTTTGGTTACCAGACATTGATAGTCGTACATACGTCTGGACGTTATGAGTTTAATAATTGGCACGACTAAAATATGAGGATGCAGATGATGATGATGACTTCTAAGAGGATAGGGTTTGTTTGACTGTGTGAGTTAAGGAATCACTACACAATCCGATAAAGCTATTATTTCATAGTTGGTCTATTTCTCCTGAGATGATTGCTTATTGCATGTGTTCACGTTGTCAAAGAGATGGACAATGTCTATGCTGTGTGCAGATTCCGTATGTAAGCATTAGGAGGGCTTGTGTCAGAAACTTGTTTCCTTTAATAGCTCACATGTTTGACATGGCCGTAGAATGTGTGTGTGAGGGAGAAGTATGTATTCTTTGTTGAACTAGTATTTTTCCACCTATTATGTGGTGTGATCTGGCTATACAATCAAAATTCAGATTACATAGATGCACTTGTCCATCCTCTTTATCTGACACACCATATTTGGAGGTGGTGTCTGTGTTTACCACTGTTGTCATGGACACCGTGACATCAAGTGCTTTTCCTTTGTCCGCGGTTGATTAGATGACCAGGCCACTTAATAGACTTAAGAATCTCTTACAAAAGAATAAATGACTAGACAGTTCACGACAGCCATCTAATTTTAAAGATAATTACATAGATACATATTCCTATAGGCTACTGTTTTGTTGTTCCGTTGTAGCGGATATGTTTCCTTTGTCAGCAAAATAACATAATTGTGCGAGGTTGCCACTTATGGCGCAGCAAGAGGAGCAGTGTTGTGTGTGTGACCGTGGTGTCACACCTCATGTTGTCTCATGGAGAACATCCACCATTGTGAACGTGTTGTGGCCTATTGGCCTGGTCGCTCAACGTATAACTAGGATATAGTCAATATGACTATCGTGTTTTTGTTGTAAGGCCTAACCATGTTTTTTTTTCCGCTTTGCATAATGCATTTAGAAATTAGAGCCTTTTATGATTCCTTATTTTATTTGACTGGCTCTTGGGCTATATTTTGTTTTTGACACTGACACTGGAAACAAATGACTAATTCGTAATGACTTAGGAAACACTTTTTCCTTTGGCCTCCCCTCAACACAGTGAGCTCATGACAAGTGACCCTATGGAGTTGGAAACCAACACCGGTGACCATGACGATAACCGGAACTCCGACCCGGGCCGTCTGTCCATCCGGAGCAAAGGAAAAGATTCCCCAGCGTCCACGCACCCGACTCCCAAGCGCAACACCAGCATCCGGGACCGCAGCCAGGATAGGTCCAAGACCCGGATCTGGGACCCTGATCTCGACCGGGACGTGGCGTCGGACGGAGAGAGGCGCGGCAGCGCCGGTAGTTCATTTTATTCTGACGACTACGAGTCTCGCTCCTCGGGGCGCTCGCTCTCGCCGTACTCGCGGTCGCGCACCTCGCCGCATGGGCCACGGACCAATGGGGCTCTGCCAGGCAGTCCTTTCCGCAAGCCAGGTGGGTGAAGAATGTTGTTGTAGTTCTTTTGACCTCCTGTTAGATGGCAGTGTTAATCCTTTCAAATAAAAATTAAGTATATGTAAATGAAGAAAAGGCAATTACTTGCATGCCTAGGATATATCTTTGTAATATTTTCTATAAAATTTAAAATGGGTGCAGAATAGTTTCAGAAGGCATTCAACTCCCAGATGAAAGATACTAGAACTTGAAAAGATGCCTAGCCCCTACCTGCTCCTTAACGACATGTATTCATTATTCACTGTCAGTCACTTGGTTTGTGCTAGAGGAAAAGCTTTTACTAAATGAGTCAATTGTAAAGGAATCACATTCAAATAGTTTCCACGTCACAACCCCCTACTCCTTTCCAGGAGGAGGAGGGGTCCGTCGTGGAGTGACACGCCCCCAGCGCCACGGAGGCCCCCCTTCTCTGTCCCGACCTCTGCACCGTGGCGGCGGCGGAGGAGGGCGCTCCCTGCAGAGCAAGGAGCCTGCGGCCCCCAAGGACCTAGACCTGGTCACCAAGCGCATGCTGTCTGCGCGACTGCTGAAGATCAACGAGCTGCGCAACGCGCTCACCGAGCTGCAGCTGCGCACGGACGAGCTGCAGAAGGAGAACCGCGTGTTGCGGCAGGTAACGCTAATAGTGGTCCCTGCAACGACACGTCAACCACACATGGGCAGGGTAAACATGCACAAGGGGCGTTTACACCGTTCTGCTGCAAAAGCGGTGCAGTTAAGGTCCCTATAGAATGTATATTTTGACGTTTACGTTGGAAATGGATCGAGGTAGATTTGCACACCTGGTGTCGTAAAACGGGACAAACATTTGAGGCCTCGTTCTCCAGAGGCTATGATGAGGTCACCGCGGGGCAGGTCCGTCCATAACGTCAGGACCGGTTATAACCCCCCCACCCTCCCTGTATCCCCTCAGCTCCAGGTGCGCCAGGAGAAGGCGCTGCATCGCTACGACGACACGGAGAGCGAGATCTCGCAGCTGCTGACGCGCCACAGCAACGAGACGACCACGCTGCGCGAGCGGCTGCGGCGGGCGCAGGAACGGGAGCGGGCGTCTGAACGCCGGCTAAAGGATGCCGAGGAGCGCCTGCAGAGGAGCCAGGCGGCGGAGGCGCGGCTCCGGAGGCTGGCGGAGAAGCAGGAGCTAGGGCCCCGCGAGGAGCTCAGCCGCCAGCTGGAGCAGGAGAAGACCCTGGGTCAGGAGGCCCAGCGCAGGATCAAGGTGATCCAGATCTATTACATATCTATGGCTCAAGGTCATCTGGATCTATATAGTACGTATGGATCAAGGTGATCCAGATCTATAACATATCTGTGGCTCAAGGTCATCTGGATCTATATAGTACGTATGGATCAAGGTGATCCAGATCTATATCATATATATGGTTCAAGGTCATCAGGATCTCATCTATGGCTTGAGGTCATCTAGATCTGTATAGTACAACATGGTAAGGCACTGTCATAGGGTTCCGGACGTTTTCAATTTCGAGGGATTCAAAAGAACTCCCCGTGTAAACATGGCCACTAATGTAACCGGTTCAGGGTTATTACACACAAGTTAGGGCAGTTGAAGAAGTGAGACAGGCACACTGGATCTAACCATAGCATTTTAGGAGATCGCTACGCGCCCAGGATCCACAGGTCTTGACTTATGTGTGACCTTGCAGGAGCTGGAACGCGGCTTGGAGCTAAGCAACAGTAGTTACCAACGGCAACTGGCCGCCGAGAGGAAAAAGGCCGTCAGTGTTCAGGAAGAAATGAAGATGCTGCAGGAGGAGCTGGCGAGGCTGAGCGCTAAACTAAAGGTACACACGCATCAAGGGAACAGTACCCCTAGTAAAAGAGAATCCCAGCGCTTTTGAACAATATTGAACATGGATCAAGCATTGCAGCATGCTCAGAGGACACTAATGTACTGTTGTCTCTCTGTTCAGGAAAAGGAGAGGGAGCTGGATACGATGAACATCTATGCCAACCGCGTGATGAAATCCTCTGCTCGCAAAGACACAGATCTCGGAGCGAAGAGCAGAGGTACGACTCCGTTGTCTGTGGCCATCTGTGTTTGCGCGTATTTGTGTTGTACATTACAAATGTAGCGGCTACATTTACTTAATGGCAAGTTTCTGTTCACCAACTATGACCTGAGCAACATGATTTTTCGAAAACAAATATGAAGCAAAAGAAAGTGAAATTTGATTTTCTAAAGTCTGATTTGTGAAACTCGGTCCCCTCCTGAATGATTACCTTTCCTCACCCCCTCCCTGGCAGCCCCCAGCAGCACCAAGGCAGTGCAGACCGAAGACACTCCCCCAAGCCCCGGATTCCCCACGCCTCCCCCTGCGGCCATCGCCGACGGCAACGAGTACACCAATCGCACGCCCGATAACTACCTGTCGCTCAAGGTAAAGCTTCACTCAGAATACGTAAAAAAAGATTCAAACCTTTTACCGTTACAACTCTTGACGTCCAAATGCCCCACCTACTCTCACTCTCTCCTTCTCCCCCCCCCCCCCCCCCGTACAGGAGCTCCACAACGACCGCAGGGGGCAGGAGGGAAGCCGGGAGAGGAGGCATGAAGACCATCAGGAGAGAGAGATAGCAAAGGGTAGAGGGAGGGAGAAGGAGGAGAAACGGCCGCAGAAATTGTTTTCGAATGGACCAGAGCTGAAGCCAAAGAGATCAGAAGAGGGTAAAAACTATTTTTGCATTAATACTCTTATCTTGCCACAAAAGAAATCAAAAGGTTAAAACCTGGTTACACCACATGGGGGTGCCACAAGTCCATGCCCTTGTACTCCTGCCGATTTTTGCCAGCTATCTATAGAATACGCGTATTCTTTATGATCAGAACATGCTCCTTCCACAGGATGGGAGAAAGAGGAGAAGAGGGACCCGGCGACCCTCACGCTCAACCACAATCTGGATGAGAAGAAGCAGAGGAGGGGTCCGCTTCGGGAGGAGAAGGAGGAGGTGGAGAAGGAGGAGGTGGTGGGTAGCAGGTGGAACCAGGAGGAAGCCGACGAGGAGCGACGCAAGAAGGACCATCTGCTGGCCAAGCTGAGGGAGATCGACCTGCAGAAGGAGCCCTCACCCCCGGACCCTGTGTTCTCTGACCAAGACCCCCACCCACATCGCCACCACGCTGCCTCGGGGCCACCCCCACCCCACAGCCTCAACTCTTCAGCCATCTTCAGCTTCACAGAACTGGAGGAGTCGGCGAGCGTGATGCACGCCACTATGTGGGGCGGAGACGGGGGGAGGAAGGGTGGGGAGGGTGTAGCGGTGGGGGCGGGGCGGAGAGGGTTGCTGCGGTCCCAGCTCACGGACCCAGACGACCTGACCTTCGGCAGCTACGCCCCCACCATCGGACGACCCCCTGCCCGCGCCTCCATCTCCTCCGGCTTCTCTTCATCTCCTCCTCCACCACCTCCCAGAGAGGGAGACAAGGAGAGGGAGAGGAGCGCAGGAAGCAGCGAGGGCAGGAACTCTGTCAGTCTGATGGAGCAGCTGTTCGGGACGCTGGCCACGCCCCCTGCCCAGATCTCTAGCTCATCCAATAGGATGGCGGCGCTCGCCAGCGACACGCGCCCGTGGCGGGAGAAGCTGTTCATCTCCGAGTCGGTAGCGCCGGCCACTGTCCAGGGCACGCTGCACGTGGCAGAAAGCCGGCCCGCAGTCCGCGCCATCGCTTCATTCGACGACGACATCGAGGAACTCACTCTGTGATTGGCTCACAGGAAAAGAGGAGGGAATTGTACCTTTTTTATTATAAAATATTTTGAGAGGCACTTTTTGTACGAGGAAGTTATTGTGCGTGTGTCTGTACCGCTGTTCAGAATCTGGAACATTGTGAATCTTTATGTGGATTGCAGGAAGTGACATCATTGTAGTTCCATCGAAATCTTGCTAAACAGTGCATCGATGCACTGCAACAGTGCACTGTTTAGCAATAGGCAGATCGTTATTCTTGGATTATCTGATCAGTTCAGAATACGTCACAGGCAGTGAATGGTTGTGTACTCAGGTAAAAGCATTGTAAATAGAATTAAGACATACAAATGTAGGCATCACCATTGTCCAAATTTGTATAATAAATATATGTACATATATCGTCAGGATAGTCTGGAATATGAATTTCAATTCAATTTTATTTGTATACCCTTAATCACAGGTACAATCTCAAAGGGCTTAACAGGCCATATATTTATGACACCTGCTAGAGTGGGGGATCCCTCCTTCCAGGGATGGTTAGGAGTGCAATGGGTGCCATAAATGACATACATACAGGCAAAACATTTTAAATCATTTAGTTAATGAAAGTAAATATAAAGAAATAATGTCTATGGTGATGGGGTGCTGGCCGGTTAACCGTAAGGGGAGTCCAGTCATAGTCACTGCAACATGCCAGGCATCCAGTCGCAGTCACCGCAACACGCTAACAACAGACAGAATAATGAATTAGAAAGGGGAAGGTGCACACAAAAGATGTAGACAACTGCTAGTTTAGTGACTACACAATGAATGAAATGATGCATTGATATAATTAACACAACACATTAACACAATTAATCATTTCATGTATGCTTTTTGTTATTTTAGAGCTATATAGGCCTAATGGTTTGTTTGGTGTCGTCATTGTGAATGTTTTATCAAGAGAAATTTATTTTTTGCACTACCGTTTTGTTATTATACTTCATACTTCGTAAGCTTTAGTATGTTTATTTGATAGTACATTTTGCATTGGAGCTGGTAAAATCATTCTTGTGAAGCCTTGAATTTAGAGGAAATTGAGGCAATCTACCCTACTAGATGAATGATGGAAAATTGAATACGGCGCCAGAATGTAAAATATAATAAAATATATTATTGTCAAATAAACCCTGACTTTTACCACTTAACTTCAGAAAAGTAAACACGGAATATTCCATCCGTCATCCTGTTTATGTACCCTACCTGCACTGGCTCAAGTGCCAATGCTCATTCAAAAGATTTCAATTAGTTTTTTAACCCTTAGATTAGAAATAGGATTTGGGGGAGATTATTTATTATTTATGGATTAGGTTTGTTGTTATTTCCTTTTTTATACAGCGTGTACAGATGTATTTAATTTTTATGTCAAATAGTTTTGTTATGTCAATAAACAAAGTTAACCAAATCCTCACGGATCAGTCCGTGGTCCGTTCTTTGGATGAGGGTGACAGGGAAAGCATTAGTTTAGTTCCAAGGGTCCGAACGTACAGTGGGCGGCACCCGTCTCCGCTCCCAACCAATCTTCTGAGTAGTGATTGGTTGGTAATGGCGAGAGGTACCGCCTTCTGTACGTTCGGACCTTTGGATCTCTGACTACCACAGGAGATTCCTGGAAGGTATCCAAGCAACTAAACCCTGACGTAACCTTTCACTGCCCCTCCTTCGGTCCCTCCGTTAAGAATAAAAAAACACAAAGTGAGCAGAGATGAAGCTCTAGCGGGAATTCAGTGGGTATATAAAAGATGATCATTGAGAGAGTGTGTAGTCGGCGTTATACTGATCTGCGAGAGAATTTCCGTCAGAGGGTTGAAGTAAATACTGAGAGCCTGCCGGTATGGATGCACGTATTTATTTATTCTTAAACAAGTGTCTTGACCAACATTGCACCAATTTTACTGAAAAAAATGGTTAGTATATGTATAAAATAATATATAGGCATATGTCAATGCCTACTATGTTTTACGTTTCAGAGCTCACAGTTATTGACCTTATAAATACGCGAATGAGTCTTGCAATTTAAATTCCAATGAAAATCCGCTGTCCAACATGTCTGACTTCTGATATGGGATTGGAATGTGTGTATTCATTCAACATTGTGCATGACAATTTTGCCTAAAGAACTTTCTACTTTAATTTGTTCTTATAATTAACAGCAGGCGCCACTTAGTCGTAGCCTACTCAATTGATGACGTATGGCTACGTGTAGGTGGCTGTTCATCTCTGTAACCTGCGTGATCAATCAATCAATTATTCAATCAATATTGACTGTGCTGTTCATTTAATGATCAGTGAAGGACCCCAATTCTACATCCATCTGCATTAGTCAAGGGTTTAATGAAGAGGCTGCTGTGGTCTACATTTCAATCTATATAATCTATAATGATATAATAGATAACATTATCGCCTGTGAGTTCCATATGCCTATATCCCCTACATAGGCTTACTTAAACACCTAAGCCATAGGCTTTTTCCGTCGAGTGGAGGGGATATTTGTTGTGTCCACATTTACTCCATGGCATAGACAGTAGACGACCCAGTGGTGGCCGTTTGGCCACACCAGATGTGATGAACTCATGCTCACTACCACAGAGAAATGGATTTTGTTGGTATGGCAACCCAGAATACTCTGGACGTAGCTGCTGAGCTGTCACATTCTGCAGCCAGCAGCGATGAAACCAGAGTCATAATATGGTGGGAAGGCTGGCATTCTTAGTTATTTATATGTCAAAACGGACGTTTAAATCATGGAGGCAATTTGATATTTTATTTTTCCGAGCTCCGTTAATGCCATATCACTCTCCAAGCCACCGGGTGATACCGAGGAGGCTATGCAACTCTTGGAAGCTAGCAGACGAATATAACTGCCTGGTCTTGTTAGAAATGATCTAAGTGCCTGTTAAACTACTTCTCAACCAGCATAGAAGGAGTAGCCTATTGTTGCTGCTTTGAATAGGACACCGTTTTCCATTCAAAACCTCTTGGCTTATGATTCTATTATGCCGTTGTCAATGTCAGCCCCTGGATTTGGCAAATGATGTGAAACACACATAACCTAGGATCCTATTGTTGATGTTTCCCTTCCTCTGACTCATTATCCTATTAGCACAAACCCCACCTTAAGTCCTATGGATACAAGTGTAAACAAATAAGTAATTAGCCTACTTCTTTACTCGTTTTGAATGGTCTTAATTCCTTTACCTATCTATAAATCCCATCACATAATATTGGAAACAACTCTGTCATTCTTTTCCCTCTTGCCATGTATTCAACTTCCTGTAACGCACCAGTGTCCTGTAGAAAACCTTTAAAAGATGCATGTGGCATGGATTTGTTTTATTTGGTCGAGCACATAATGTGATGCTATTACGATGCACACCGTCTCAGGAGACGCATCGATTCCTTCCCATACAGAATCCATTCCCTGTTCGTTCAGAAGGCCAGCCACTTGGCACAGCGGGGCACGTCTGCTGCACCTTGCCAAAAACAGCCAAGCCTATCATTAGATACAAGGGCAATGACTTCACCGCTGTCCGCTCCTCGGCCCATTATGGAATAACCATAGACTGTGTAACAGAGTGGTAACTGCTTATTGAGTGGTTAAGCATTTTGTGCAAAGGAGCATGAGCCTTCTTCACTGCCCACTTTGTATTGAATGTAAGAACAGCACTTTGGACTAGGACTATCCTTTGTAAATGCCTTCATGCGTAGCTCACTATTTGTTTTGTTGATTCGTTTTTTTTTTGCGAGATAGGCCAATGTCTTATTTCTGTTAATCTTCGTTGGGTTGTTTGTGGATTTGAAGCAACGCCAATGTAATACAGCAACTACAGTAATGGGAGTAGAAGTAGCCATCATAATACTTATCTATTTATTTTAGTGTTACAGGGGAGATTATGAGTTAAGAACACTACATGGCCATGCACAATTATGTTTTGCATCTTTCGTTTTAAACTTCAGCTAAATACAATTGTTACAATTGTATGTATATATTATATACAATTGTTGTCATTAGAGTTGTAAGAATGTGTCTGTGTAAAATAACTCCCACCAGCAGCCTGCAGTGAGAAATATTTATGTGGGGTATCTATTAACCTACAAATTACACCCTATGTTTGATATTGCTCCTGTGTCCATGTGTAGTTGTTTGAGCTTGAGTTGACCATCATCTGGACAATGTAGTCACGTTTTAGTTAAGTGCTAAAAATGCTTAGTCCTTAAGCCCATGTGGTCCTGCAGTCTTCCACCCGTTCCACCACCAGCCGGCCAATGATCTTTGGGTTCCTCACAGTAGCAGGGATCAAGTATCAAGTTAACACTCCTCTTCTCCGTCAATCTGCTGCCACGGTCACATACTGGAACTGAGCTTTGAGATGTGGGAAACCAAGACAAAAACACTGACTCATCCACAGTGGCCATGTTGGTTGCTATGGAAACGTCTCATTTCCAAAAAATCTAAGTTGGTCAGTGTGTGTCGGGTGTGTCTCTCCCTATGTGCTCCTTCTATTAACAGATTCATATATGTGCTATTGTAATCGCTCAGCAGATGATTGTATCTAAAGCGATCTACCTGCTGGTAGGAGTTAGGGAATTTTGCTCTTAGGATGCCTACAGGTTAGGCTGCCGCTTTGGACATTGGGGATCAAACCGAGTACCCTTCTGCTGGGAGACGCACGTACTAACCACTACAAGTTCAGTATCTAGAATCTCCATCATCTTTCCTCATGGTTGGGACACTTTATTTAATGTTTTTTTCAGGGACGGTGTGTTTATGAGGCAGAACAGCGATGGAAGCGTCCACGGCTCCCTTGACAACGCTGTGCGCCACTAGCGATCCTCAGGAAACGCACAAGGAGGAGGAGGAGCAGGAGGAAGAGAAGGACGCCAGACCCAGCGCAAGCAGTGAAGACGACCACCTCCTGTCCCTGAAGGCACTGACGGAGAAGCTCCACCTGCAGACCCGCAGGCCCTCCTACCTGGAGTGGCAGGCCCACGTGGAGTCCCCCAGCTTCGGCTCCATGGGCCCCCTGGCTCCCCCTGGGGGCTGGCCAGGGACCCAGCCTGGAGACAAGGGATCCTGCCCCTCAAAGGGCCCCATGGAGGAGGAGGTGGAGGAGGAGACTACCACTGCTGCTACTGCTGGGGCGACGTCCAATGACGACGGGGGGATCCGGTTTCCATCGGGGTTACTGAGGGGTTTCGGAAACATGGACGAGGCTCTCACTTGGCTCCGAAAAGAACTGGTGAGCTGCTAGGTTTAATGTTCAATCCCGGGGACAGTTAATTAAACAGAGAGTTCTTAAGGAAACACACAGGGCTTCATTTCCCCCCATTTATTAGTCTGTTGTATCAACAAAGGCATTGTTTAAAGTCTATTTACCTTTTAAAGTTGAACCGGTTGACTTACTTTGGTGTTCAGAGTGGGGGGAGAGTATTTCAATGATATAATGTTTACAGTGAAAACCCAGGGAGAAACTTAATAGAGTTGAGCAAAGCACATAATTTCGGGATGATCTGGAATTGCCACCCGTATAAGTCATTTAGAGTGAGTGGAAGTGATTAGGATTCAGAGTTGAATCTGAGTTATATAATGTATAATCAGTTGTACGTTTAGATTCCTCATTCACTCTGGGTTCACATGCTTGAACGCTTGGCAGCAGAAACTAAATGCTGTTGCACTGACTCAATCTACTACTGTTTAGATTTACCAAAGGCTTGTCTATAATATTTCACACGACACATTTTATCACATTGCACTGGACTATTTGTCAGGACAATTTGCATTACAAAAGACATCCATGAACGTAAATACAGAGAAGGTTACAACTTACATCCCAAGAAATACCAATGTGATTACGGCTATATTTGTGCCTATTAACATCGCCTCCATTCATGGTCATTCTCCGTCTCTTCCATCTCTTGACATTTTGTTACACTGTTTCTTTAAAACGACAGGCCGAGATGCGCGTGCAGGACCAGCAGCTGGCCAGACAGCTCATGCGTCTCCGCGCCGACATCCACAAGCTGAAGATCGAGCAGATGTGCCACCTGCATCGCCGCATGCTGAACGACGCCACCTTCGGCATGGAGGAGCGCGACGAGCTGTCCGACCTGCTGTGTGAGTGTCCGGTAACGCCGGGCCTGGGACTCTCCGCCCCACTGAGGCTCATCGGCGTCACCAAGATGAACATCAACTCCCGCCGCTTTTCGCTGTGCTAGCCGCTACATTAGCGCATCCATCCATCAGATGGAAAGACCTGTAGCTTGGATGTGGGAAGGGTTCTGTTTGGCCATGGCAGTGGCCGGTTGGTTTCCAAGTTATTTTGGCCCTGTCACCCCATTTGTAGGTGTGACAACTTTTGCAACCCCAAACTTCTTGCATTGGTTTTCCACACACACACACACACACACACACACACACACATTGTTTTAATATCAATGTCCGCACAAAGTGATGATTAGTAGTAGTTTACACGTGGGTACAGTCTGTTCCATCTATACAGGACCTTTAGAAGACCTTTTAAACCTTTTAAAAAAGCTTCTTTTTTTTATCAAAATGTGTAATATCTACAGTGTTTATGTCAAATATCTACGGCGTGTATGTCACCAGTCTCCTGTGACCCCATATATTTGTCAGGTGACCCACAAAGGGGTTGCGACCCTGTGGTTAGGAACCACTGGGTGGTGGAAAACTCCATGAACGGATGTGTTAATGGATGCATTTTGATCACTAAAACGTGGCTCCATTTGTCCAGATGAGGGTGAAAGAGGGAGACATAGACATTATAGGGTTTGATAATATGTGGTAGGCTTATGTGGAAAATAATGATCATACATAGGAATATTTTATTCTGTTTAACTTGCAGACGGCAGCTAAAGTTTAGAGTTGATCTTCAGGCAAACATTTACAATCTAGGTACATTTAACTCTTAAATTGCTTTTGTTCGAGATATTTTCATGTAGGCTTCTTTCATTTGGTCTGCTTAGTATTGAGTCAAATAATATGGATAGATTTATTACGTGTATAATGTAGGGATACGAGTATCTAATCACTATCCCTATGTACCTGAAATCAAAAAAAGCCTTTTAAAAATATATATTTGTGATTATATATATATTTTTAATCACTTTCTCTTATGATGAAATCATTGCTGATTAAACTATATTGTTTTCTTACTATCTGACTATCCCTATCACACTGTTGGAAAGGCATGCACAGTCTTGTCCTGAACTCTTGACCTGAGTCCCTTTTATAATCCAACTCATGACATCCACACCTTTAACCCAGCCTAGAAAACAAGTTGTAGCGAGTACAAGGCTTGTTAGTTTGACATCACCCCAAGGCTGTCAAACCCTAACCGCTTACCGGAACCACTAACTCATCTGAAATATAAATATATATTTAAAACATAATATAGATGTATTTTTTTGTATCACACAAAAAATAAGTAAACAGTATAATGGCAATAATGTATAAAGAAAAATGCTTCAGAAAAATATTACGAGTCGGTAGCATACTAACAGGCCGCACAACAACACAATAACACACTGTGCCTTTAGGCAGAGGATAAGCACAATTACCTGAAAAGGTTTTTCTCTCACAATGGAATCTAATCGGTCAACACTGCCGGACAGTTAGCCATCGTATTATTTTTTATCATACTTTCACCTTCGACAAGTCAGGTGCATTGCTAGGCCTGATGAGAAACAGCGTTTGAAGTAATTTTTACTATGCTGTAACGAATTTCATAAATGTTTGAAATTCATAACGTTACAAATTCCTGTTTTTACTGACTCATATCATATTTGGAACTCAGGTTAGGATTAAATTATGTTTTTGGGTGAAATGGATTTGATGTCAACCACCATGACGTCCCCTGCTCACTCCTCAACCAACAGACAGAGAACTCATCACACATTTTAAATCGAGGAAATTAACAGGCCCAACAAAGGCTGAAAGGAACACCAGCAGCTTGACATAAAAACAGAAAAGGTTTATGTCCCCTAGTTTGTCGGTGGACATTTCCTTTCCAGTAGCAAATTGCACCACCGCTAGTAGTATTACACGAACCCAATGTCAAAGGGTTCTCACCTTTTGTTCTTCTGGGGGGCCCCCTTCGTGTCTTCTACCAAGAGGCCTTTTTCTTTCTCAAATTTGTCTTTATTGTCATTGTTGTGTGAGTGCAACAAAAATTAATAATCTTGGCATCTCACTCACACCAGTGCAATGCTAAAGTAGCATAAGAAGTAGGCCTAGGTTGTCAGAGTGCTGGTAATGACATTGTGGATGATCAAAATTGGTATATGAACAGTTACAATGGACTTGAATATAAAAATATGTTTACAAAAATTCAAAGGGTAAAAGTCAAAAAGTTGCATATATTTTAATATAAAACCGAGTTGCCTAGTGGCTTTAGGGGTGTGTAGAGTCATATCGCTGGCTTTAGGAACACTTGGGTGTTGGGTATGTGCGGCCAAGGGGAAGGCATGTTGTAAATTGTGCTCTCTGGTGGCCTGGCTGGGATCAATGACTTTGTTGAGCAGGGGAATTTTCATGCATGACTTCCAGCTCTATGTAAGCTTATCGTTGCTGAAAGCCAGGAGCCCCTTTCAGTGACTGGCTCTTTAAGTGTCACATCAAGTAGATTTATTAGTGCATGGTATATTTTATTCTTCCTAAAAGTCCCAAATCCAACCCACCCCCCTAACCCCGCCTGTTTGTTATTCAAATGAGTCTTCAAGGGTAAAAAATAAATACCATGAATTGCATATAAATCAGTTGAGGAATATCTACCTAAAAAGGAAAAGATCTTTGGATATAAATGGTGACATCTGTGGAATGGGGTGTTGCCCGGCAACGATTCGGACAACATTAATGATTAATAGAAATGCAGTGCATCCTGTACAGATTGTAACTGAGATTATATTATTTCATTACAGTTTGGTGTTTAGTCATCCGCCGATTCTGCTCCCTGGCAACAAAATACTGATGACGTAATGCTACTGGTTTAACGTACAATTAAATGATTTAGAGACACAGGAATAGGATCAAATTAGACATGTTGGCAACAACATTAAACCTGGAACTAAACAAGGTTCTAATTGAGGGGTACACATAAAGTAGACAGTATTAACCATCTACTTTGCATTGAGCTGACCACCAGTTCTTACCAAAAACAAATGAGTAGACCTGTAGACAGCAGAAGGAAGGTTATCCATGGGTGCTGTGTCTGTACTGTAAGCAGGAATGTGCACATGTCTTGCCATGTTGAGTACTCAAACTGAATCCTTTTGCAGAACTCTTCCCAATAACTACTTTTTGTCTTCGATCGTAATTCCATTTGTCTGTGAAGTTATGCCATCAATTTAAGGTTGCTTTCTGAATTCAAAACAAAGGACTACATACGGTATGTAAGCAGACAGTCAAATGTAAATTGTTGAAAAAAATGTATAGGATATTGATTCACAGAATCATGGTATATGATCAGTTTTCCCTTTCAGAATAGGGCGTCATTATTTTTCTTTGACTTAAAATGTCTTGGGCCAGCAGCGAGAGACACAAAACTTGAATCACAAGGGGCTAACCTGAAGATCTGTCATGGGATAGGGTGGCATTTGCTAAGTAATTTAGTTTGCACTAATTCAGATGTTGAGTTCATGAGCTATGTGAAGTTTTGAGCCTTTTGAGTCAGTACTTTAGGACTTTTAAGTAAATCAAAGTCTTAACATTCGATCCGAGATCTTTTGCCACTGACGAGGGATTAGTTAATGGCCCTCTTGATATGGAGAACACAAAAGACCCATTTCTAGGGTGCTTATTTTAAGACAGTCCCCTACTAATCCTTCACTTTAACAGCTTCTAACCAAAGAAGTAAGCCTATCAACACAATTCCAGTTGTTCTCCAACACGACGAACGCTCCAGGTAGCAAATTAAATCGTTCTTCTTAGTTACATTTTGGGATTATTCTATTAAAAATGGCTTAATTAAAAGTGCTCATGCATTTAGTATGACCTTCTGTATTTATTACCTGTGAATAGAAAAAGGGTTTGGTTGATTTTCCCACCGAAACTGGATTAACCTGAGATTTTCCTACAGGCCCCCCAATTAGCAGAACTCCTTCATGTAGTGTGAGAAAGCAGACATGACTGGAACAGCATTGGGGCCCACAAGTCACCAAATTCTCCACCACTTAGCCATCACAATGATGTCACCTTGTCACTAAACGTTAGCTTTGAATGCACAACCCCAGCATAATCTGTCCTCGGCTGTTGTTTACCCACACTGCAAAATACCATAGGGGGCCTTGGTTCTCACACAGCGTTTGTCCCGGGCGGGGCGGTGCCACGTGCCAAAGCAGCCTTTTAATGACCAGGTTCCACTTCAGAGGGTCTGTGCCCTCGTCTGTTTTGTGTAACTAACTGTAGGCATCAGCAGCAGGCAGGCAGGTAGTGAGGTCGGACCTTCCCTTTATCTGTGGCTTTCAGACCAGAAGTAATGGTGGATCTGTGAAGATAAAAAGGAAAAAAAAACTAAAATCATGCCAGGCTGGGATAGTGTCCAAACTCACCTCTCTTCCAGAGAGCAAAGTATCTCTGCAGACATGGACAGTATTGGTCAACAACACTGCTTTGGATAAAGGGATGAAATTTCAGAGCATCGTAGGGCAAATGGAGGATCTCTTTGCAAAGCAGCTTCAAGTAGCCACCTGCACTACTCCCTAGCATTATAAAACTGTATTCTCAAATTAATATTTTGAATAAAGTGTCCTCCCTGCAGACGTTTGCTCTCTAGTTGACTATTTCTGCAGACACTTTTATCCAAGACATGTTACAACTCTCGATGTCATTACTGAGGGGAGGGGTTGGGGAACTTGCTAAAGGATGCCTACCGGTAGGCTGTTGGCCTTGGGGATCGGACCCAGTATCTTCTGGCTGGGAGCACCAAATAACCTGGCCATTACACTATCCTGTTCTCTGTATCATTAAATGTTCTCATATAATAATTAATAATAATTGAGGACAATGAACAAAGAAGAATAGAAGATTAGAACACAGTAAATGTGAAGTAATTGTTATTTAATATCCATGACTGTCAGCTGTACAGACACAGCTCATATCGCCAGCTTGGCAACAGTATTGCAGAGTGAAAGGCACAATGACCGCTTTATGGGAATCTCACAGTAATACGACACTTCATTACTGATATAAACTGAAGGGAAAGACTAAATATCAAACCCTGTCCATCAGCCATTAGCTATCTGGCTTTGTCAGTTATGGTCCTCCTCACCCAAATGGCATTTCCTTTGTTGGCAAACTAATAGACCCTTTTCACAGAGGTGTCATCGTAGGACAAACACAGATGACACCTCTGTGAAAAGGGTCTATTGTTAAACACGTTAACAATACACATATTAAAGCAATGACTAAAATATTAAATATATATGAACCATATAAGCAAGAGTGGTCTTACAGCAAAGCATGAACAAAAAGTAAATAAAAGAACACAGAGAGAGGGGGTGGGGTCAAAGGAAGTGTAAGTGGATAAAAACAAAAAACATCCCAAAACAGTCTATAATATTCAACAGCATGTACATCGCCCTTTGGATATTGATTCTTTAATACTCCAGAGTCTATAGAGGGGTATATTGATTATTATAATCATACACCCTCAAAAACAGCCGGAGTAAATCGCTACATTGTCTACACGAGGCAGATACTGCCAATAAAGCTTTATAAACAATAGATACAACAAAATAATCTGTTAAACATCATAGGCTATGGGTATCTTTGAAATACAGCAATTAGTGTGAAGAAGACTCATTGACAAGGGTCAATGTAAACGCATCTGTTTGAAATGTTGTCGAACGAACAGCATACAACTATAGACGCCTAGCTTGTGCTACCAGGTGCAAAGAGACCACACGCTTTGCCCAAGAGCACTTCAGAACGAGTGGGAGCTGCCCGGTTTCTTAAGAACAGCAAGAATGTCATTTCGCATCTCTGTGACATGATTTTTTCATGTGTTGTCGTAAAACAGGAAAGGTTGAATGTACCGACAGGTTTAGCATCGTCAGAAACTACGTCTCTACTTCAATGTTCAAGTGTTGAGTGTGGGGATTTTTTGGTCTTGTGGGCTGTTCAAATGATCAGCAGACACAGATACAGAGTAACTGGGTCATAAGCTTGCAAATTAAAAAATATAATTTCAAGTCTATCATTAGTGATTGTGTAGGGCCTGGGTCAATACCCCAACCATAAATGATGTCAGTACATTTGAACACGACACAAGGGTTAAAACACCGTCAAAGTTTCACGGACAGTCGGCTCGTCTCCTTCAAAATTGGGGGAAGGGGGTTGGGAGGAGTTTGGAAAGTGTGGCAAAAAAACGACATTATAAAATTGTCATCCAACATCAGTGCCTCTTGGTCAGCGCTGTTGTTGAGGTTGCTCGAACCACTGTTCCAGGGACGAGGGTCTGTGGGTGGGTACCCACGGACCCACGGTGGCTGTGTCAGGGCGAGACCCCGCCCTCCTGGTCCATGCTGACGCCCAATGCCTCGATGTCGTTGCTGATGTCGGTGATCATGCGGTCCCACTCGTCGCCCTCTGAGGGGGCCGGCGCATCGCCGGACCCCCCGCTGTGGGCGCTGCCTCCGCCGCCGCCGCCGCCCGCCACCCCGTTCCCGTTGGCGTTGGAGTCGGAGGCGGAGCTGACTGTGCGGCGGTAGCGTCCGAAGCTGTCCGTGATGATGCCGCGGCCGTCCTTCACGCCGATGGTCTCCAGGAAGTTCTCAAAGTGCTGGCTGTCCTTCTCGGGGATAAAGGGACGCAGGCCTGTGGCGGGGAAGGAGATGGGGGGGTGAAGGAGAGGGGAGAGTGATGGGAGGAGAGCAGAGCAGAATGAAAAGCCAGATTCAAGTGGTGGTGTTTATCAAATATGTTGTATAAAAGTGTCTGCTGAACGACTCGGTAGGAGCTTGATAAGGAGGTGCACATACCCAGGAGGAGGAACTTCCTGCTGTCTCCGTACAGCTGTCTCAGGTTGATGCAGAACTCGTGGATGGAGGCTCCGTTGCGGTACTCATGGAGCAGCATTGCGAACTGCTGGATCTCCTGAGACGATAGCTTGGTGCGTAACTGGAGGGGGACAAAGAACAGGGGAATCAATCATTCATTTTGTTAGCAGGAAGTGATGTTACCAAGAGGCTTCTGCTGTACAATAACAGCATGCAGCAACATAGTGGTCAAACAGAGAGAGCGGCAGAGACAGAAGGACAGACAGATTTATAGATGGACGGATAGAGACATGCATATGTATAGATGGAGAGAGGCAGAGAGAGAGAGAATGGGAGGGGAAAAGGTTGAGAGAAACAGAGAAAGATAAAAACAGAGATAAAGAACTGAGAGAAAAAGAAAGAGAGAGAGGTGGGAGGCAAACAGAGCAACCGAGAGCAAAAAGAACAAAGAGAGACCAACAGAGAGCCAGAGTCCTGTACCGTGGTCATGTAGTCCTGGAGCAGCTCAGCCGCGGTGGTGCTCAGCTCCCCCTCGCTGGCTGCCTTGGTCTGGGGGGAGGCGGGGGTGGAGGGGGAGCTGTCGGCCGCCTCCAGGGACCCCTGGAAGGAACTGCAGGGGGTAGATGGTCAACGTCAGACACACTGGGATGAGTTACGGATGCCCCTAAGCTCATCCAAATCATAACCGATGAATCCTAACTAATAACCGGGAACTCTTTAGTATAGTACGGTGTCTCCCAGGAATAAGCAGGCCTGAGATAATCATTTATTCATTTGGCACCTTTTAAAAAGACCGTTAACAAAGTGCTTGAACAGACAATAAACCTGTATCATGTAGATACAAAAACATAAAAAAACAAAAAATACAAAATGGAAGGGAAGGAGCATAATTAAGATTTCATTTCCCAGGCCAAGCCACAAATATTGTGAATTAGGTTCAAGAGATCATAAATAAAAAGTAAATTACAAAGTCAAAAATAAAATATCAAAACAAAGTTATTATTAAATACATAAAACAAAAACATTTAAATGAATGATAGCACTGCTAATGATTATCTGCGCCCGACCTGAATCTGAGGAAACCCACAGGTTTGCTCAGGATATTGGATTACACGCCATTTGAATGCATGAAACACTGGCTTCAAAACAGACAAGTGGTTTGCGAGTCAGCAGATTCCATTAAGGATGACTAATGCTGGAGCAGGGTCTGGGAAAAAGGCAGGCCTTTGCTTATTTTGCGGTATGACATTTCCAAAGAATTGTTATCAGTTGATGTAAACTTTAAGGACGCGTGTTGTCACGGTGACACTGGGTACATACAATGTGCTGGCGTCAGCTTCGAAGGCCTCTTTCACGTCCACCTTGCTCGAGGAGTCTAAGAAAAATAACCAATATGTAATAATGAAACATAATGAAATCATCAACAACGAATTTCGTTACAAAGCACAGGATAGAAAGAAGTTTTATTCAAATTTGAATTAACTTTAATCAATTGAACATGGACACAGGAAGCCCTAAGCTGGCCCAAACTGCATGATTCGTCATTCAGAGCTCTTTTTAAAATGCTCCACTCAGCAATTGCACCAAGATGCGTCGATAGCGAGTTTATGAGGCGGCCGATGGGGTTTAAGTCTAATAGAGAAGTAAAGGTTGGAGCGTGACGTAGGCATGGACAGGCCCTGTCCAACCATAAGCACTCCAGTCCATGATCCTCTCCTTACCGCTGTACAGAGACAGGTGCCTGGTGGGTGTGGTGGCGCCGTCGAATATGGCCCTGTCCAGAAAGTCGATGGTGGACTCTGTGTAGACGATCTGGAACACCTGGCTGAGTAGAAGACACAGCTCCTCCGCCGTCGCCTGGAGGAAAGGGTTCACAAATTAAGATGCAGGGAGAGACGCTATTTTGCTATGATCTACCTATTGCTTTTTAGTCGTTAAGCCCCACTATCCTACCTACGATTTGGACACCCGAAATGCCAACGTACTGTTAAAAATGCACTCAGTAGATGTTTAATGAAGTGTCATCATGGGAGAAGTGACAAGACGCATACAAGATGCGGCTTCTGAGTCTTCAAAGCGAAGAATATATGAAAGTTTCATAGAGGCAGAATGGAGGGAGGAGTGAACATCTACAGATGGGATACCTTGTTCTCTACGGCCAGCACCAGCAGGCAGCACACTTCCACCGGGACCGCCCCGCTCTCTGATAAGGAGCCCAGCGTCTGGGACTTGTTGAGGTCCGGACAGGAGCTGGGGCACGGAGAACCCCCAGACTCCTGGGCTGAAGACACGAGACGGGTGGAGGATGGATCGAGAGCACAGCAGTGTTAAGACTTGCAGGATTTGTGTGTTAACTGCAAGAGTGTTAGTCTATTCTACATATAAATAAATATACAGTAGAAGATAAACTGTGTAGTTACTTTTTTTATTATTATCTTTGAGCAGAGGACCTGTGACAGTAACAAGTTCCCTCGCCAGCATTAATGAAGTTCTCTGAATCTGAATTTAGCATACCCTTTTATCCATAGCATCTTACAAGTAAGGCTGAGAAAATTTTAAAGCGTCCAATGAAAATGTGACGTGTTATAAGAGTTGCCCTATGACCCTTCTCATTATCACGCCCCAATACCAAATCAATAGGGGGCATTGCCTCTCGATATCAATCCTATTCCTCCTCCTGATTAGCCCCTCACCCGTCTTGAGCACCACCAGGTGCAGCGAGTCGTCCCGGATGTAGGAGACGGCGGCGATGTCATGGATGGGCACCCTGAGGATGATGTCTTCCCCGTCCCTCCACACCAGCTTGATGTTGTAGGCAGAGAGGCTCACCACCGCGTCCAGCTCCGACGTCAGCTGGCCTGCCAGCTGATTCATCTTCTGGAGAGAAAAGGATGAATAGGCCCATGTGTTACTATTTAGTGTTTTCGCACAGGGCTCCTCAACCTTGTTGTTACTTTACTAATCTATCAAACTCTAACAAAGTCTGTTTCTTTGCCATCGTTATCTTAGTTCGGCCAGTGTATAACGCATCCATCTACCACAACGACGAGCGCTGACTGCATTCCCTGATCTCTGATCCATATAAGGTCATGACCAAATACTGGTCAATTCTTAATTCTTAATTTCTCAATATCTGCAGCCCAGTGGCCAATACCCAGGGGGTTAGGCATCTTGCTCAATCCTACAGTCTAGACTGAGGACACTGCCGGGCATCAAACCCAGTACCATATCGACTGAACAACCTACTATTTACCATTGAGTCTTCCAGCAGATGCTTTCATCCAAAGCGATTTACAGTGAAATGAGATACAGGTAATCAAGGAGCAGGCAGGGGATAGAGTGCAGATGAGGGGGATTGAATCCAGTACCTTGGCGTGGAATAGCCTAGCCACCATATCATTCTGCTCCCCTATTTATATGAGGTGGTGCTGTCAGAGGACCTTACCCTTGCATTGTCGATAAGCTGCAGGACCTCGGTCCGACTGGAGGGGTTGAGATAGCCTGGCACGGACGTCAGCTGGCCCAGGTACTGCGCGGTACAAAACAAGATCTCAATATGGACTCCATATGAACTGCCTCGTTGAGGGCTTCAGTCTATTCTGAATGACAAACTACTTTAACACGCAACCATTGGGAAAATCAAGGGTTTTTTCCTTTAATAGAAAAGTCTACTTTGTAGTATTTTAGATAGCATAGATGTGTTTTTACTAGTCATCTAAAAGGGATCCAATGATTGGACTTCCTGTTATATTCAAGATGGGTTACAGTGGATTTGCAGTTATATTCCTTCTTCCATTCGATTTGGGGAGTTTTTTATTGCCTTAGAAGGTTTAGGGTTATGGGGTGTCGTAAAATGTGGCCTGTGCAGCCGTTTGAGACTATAAATGTGATCATGGCTTTATATAAATAAAATTGACTTGACTATATTTTCTTAAAGGGTTTCCAAAAAAAGAAAAACAGTGTTTTGAGTAATGTTGCGACTCACTTTGACCTCCTTCTCGATGTAGTCGTTGAGCAGGATGTCAGGGTCGATGCGGTGGTCGGGCTGGGACAGGGAGAAGGTGTGGAGGGCCCGCCGCTCGGTGGCCTTCTCCGGGGCCTTCTTGTCCCGGCCGCGCTCTCCCTTCAGGAACACGCGCTTGAACGGAGACACGATGCCGGGCTAACCAAGGGACGGAGGGAGAGTTGAAGGAAATTTGAAGGGTAGATAGGATGTGGTGGTTCGATATCGGGTTGAAACAAAGTCTATCGTTTTTCTTTGTTCACTTTTTATATGGGCTTTGTACCTTAATGGACAGGGCAGGGATGAGACTGAACATGGAGGGATGCCCTCCCACTCTGTGTTCCTTCTCAAGGTTTTTTCCTAGATAATGAAGGGAGTTTTTCCTTGCCCTTTGGGGGGGCTAGGGTTAAGGGGGGGGTATCACAAAATGTGGCCTGTGAAGCCCTTTGAGACCGTAACTGTTATTAAGGGCTATACAAATACTTTTTAAATTGACTTGACTAGACTAGAAGAAGAGACAGAATGACAAGTAGGACTCCATTGGTCAGGATTCTATAATCTAGATAAGGGTATCAAGTAGTTTGATTTAAATTGAAAGATACACTATTGTTCAAGAGCAGATCTAAAAATAGTTAAATTAAAGTTGATGGATATTTTCTAGTTGAAGGGTAGATAGAAAGGTAGTTTGATTCCAGTTGAAAGATATTCTATAGTTTTTTTTTTTTTTTTTTTTTTTAAATTTTTTAGGGACTGTGGCTTTATGCACACAGAAGTGAAAAGAGACGGAAAAAGGGGAGTTATATTCTCAAGTAGTTATATTTGAGTTTAAAGATATTCTATAGTTTAAGCTATCAGCCACACCCTTGCGGTTCTTGGCACAATACTTACACATGTCCAGCCTGGGAGCATTTCAAAGAGTCTGTGAAACACTGATCATGGACCACATTTTACACAACTTACATGAGCTTGAAAATAAAAATACACATAAGACATCTTGTGGGTTGCACAAGCAAGAAGAACAAGATGAAGGAAAGATACAACTCGACCCCACCCACTCTTGACAATGTAGACCCAATGTAATGCAATGTGATTTGTGTTGACAGTGGTGTTTGTGAATAGTGATACTGCTAGTTCGGGTCAGTTAACACATTGTATTTAAAAGCACTTTTTTAGCTATGGTGAAACTCAATGCGCTTCACAATTAACCCGTAGGGGGATTAACTAGCTCCCAAATACATTCAAAAACAAATTCTGATGACTATCAGATATCATAAGGAGAAAATAGGGCTTAAAAGTGTCTTGCAAGTCAATATTCAGATGCACAGATAATCTAATTATATTGCTCTTCAAATTAACTTCAGATTAACGTTCTGAAGCAATGTTAAAGAGAGAATCAAAGGACGAGGATCATATCATACTAAAAAGTAAACGTTGAATAAAATCCCCACAACAAAGAGGAACCAGTCCTTGTTTTTCTTCCTGTTCACCAAAAATACACACATTTTCAATCCTACATGTTTTAACTTGCATATAAAATAAACTCCCACACCCCAAAAACAGTTGCACTCCTAATTATCAGCTTGCACAAAAAAATTACAGGATCTAATTTCCTCCATAGAAATTGCGTGAGGCAACAAAACATGCCTTTACATCTATAGCGCATGAAAAACAGTAACAATTACCTCGTAATCCATGTGATCTGACTGATGTTGCTACTTAACGAGACGCAGAGTTGATGCTAGAGAGCTTGCGAGTGCATTCCTTCCCTCACGTCAGCCACACTACGCCTGTCACCTGTTGTCTCAAGTCACTAGCAGCCTTAGCGACGGTTGCTAACCGAGGAGGATCAAAAGCAATATGAACTCGTATATCGGTTTGTGTGTGTGTGCGGCTCCTACACATGCACGCACGCACACACGCACACACACACACACACACACACACACACACACACACACACACACACACACACACACACACACACACACACACACACACACACACACACACACACACACACACACACACACACACACACACACACACACACACACACACACACACACACACACACACACACACACACACACACCTCTGACTCTAAAGAGACTCCAGAACAGGAAAGGGCCAACCACTTACTTCCTGTGATAGCCCTGTACATAAATACTTGCACAAGTTAAACTTGCATTGACTGCAAAAAAAAAAAAGAACACTCAATCTAAACACCTCTTAAAGCTGTATTTATTTTCAGTGGCATATCAGGGCTTTTTCCCTTTAAAATGTCCACACAATGTTTGACAAATTATCTGGTATTGTGGACCAGTACACCACACAGTCCCAATACATTATTCAGCAGTTTTTCGTTCCTGGTGGCTGCTGGTGGTAACAGAGAGGTGCATTAACATTTCATGGGCCTTCTCTCAGGAACCGGCAGAGAACAACAAGCACAGGTAGCTCTCTGCACAGTCTGGCCATTGAACAGGAAGCCCAGCGCCAGTTCTTGTTATATTTTCTCTATGGAATTTGGCTTTGCACACTGAAGATGATGAACAGGGAGGTAACTGAAGACGTTCTAACTTTCGAACCGGAAACAACACTGGAAATAAACTCAAAAGCACCAGGATCCCGTGGTTTAGTTCTTACCAGTGCTGGATAAAGGAAAACATAGGCAAGTGTGCTCTTATCAATTACACCTTTTACAAATAACATGACTTCGCACAGCTTATAGCTAAGCCAGGTACCTTCACAAAGTGAAGTCGTGACTCATGATATACCAACGATGATAACAACATTTTCAACCAAGGTTTTTCCTTCCCAGCATTCATGTGACAAAAACCTTACTAGGAGTGTGCATTACATAACAAAGTAAGAATATTTCTCTATACAAGGGAGTCTGTGTCTGTATTTGAATGGCTGTGAAGTATTACAAACGTTAAAAAATAGATTATAAAATACTACTCTACATTGGCTACTATCCAATGGTGCTCTCAAGTGGTAGACACCAATATTGCATGAAATGCTAACACAGAACACAAATTGATTACTCATAGTAAGTAGCCTGTTGAGATCTGTTGATTACAGTCATGAAACACTCAACAAGGCTCTGCAGAACACATTTGGCCAGCCAGGTAACTCTGCATCTGAATCAAACATGATGCTATGTTTTATCTTGTTGTGCACTTCTAAGTAAATTCAATGAAGAGTTAAGAATTACTCCATCGTCCACAAACCATAAAACGTTCAGGATATCCCAACTAGAGTGTTGACAAGCAGATCTTGCAGCAGATATATTGTCCATGGACTGTATTGGAACAATAGTTTGTATTGTGACAATGCCTGGGGTGCTTTCATTCAATGTTGACATTCTAATTTTATTAAATGAAGCTATGACAGTGCAGTCCAGAATGAAAGCACATTGTCTGCGTTGCAGAGACATGCTGTGTATTTGCTTTATGTTTCATGATTGACACTAAAATATATAGTTTTAATAAATAATGTATCTGATAAAGGTGACACTAGTTTACAAGTGAACACACAAAATAAACTACTTATTCACATTTGATGTGTCTATTTGTATCATGAGCATCTGTTTAATGTAATGCACTCTAAGACTTGTATGTGTATCATTTACTGTTGTCTACTTGTAACCAACGACATTTAATTTACTTTTATACTTCCTACAATTACTAACCCACCCACCCAGACTTATTGTCTCTCCATTGTATGCCATAAAGGAAAAGAAAGAAGAAGAATTTCTGCCAAACAGACCATCTACAGATGACGATTTGACTGGGCCTGTCGGATGACTAAAACAATTGGCCAAAGGTGAAAGTCCACAACATAAACAGACTACTATAAGAGATACAACAGACTGGTTGCATTTTACAATACAATTGAAATTGAGAAAACTATAATTATATTCAAATGTAAAATATAAGTATTAAGTTATGCTTAACTCGGTGTGTTGATGTGTACTTTTTTGGGGGGCGTAAACTGCCAAACATTGAGATCTAATAACCTGACATGTAAAAATCATGACAAAGTTGATGTGCTCTTTTTCAGAAAGTAGCCTATTACACCACGAGTTGACCTGTTGGAAGCAACTGAAACATACTTTATCGTACACACATGTATTACACTGTAACAATAAAGCAAGTATTGAATCCTGTTAGCAAGCTAGTAAGTCCAATAATTCACAAGGTGATCCCCTACTTACCTTTTTAACTTTTTTTACATCCTCCTCCATATCTACTACGGTAAGGTTGTCCGCGTCATATTCACATCAACATAAGGTGATCTTTGGAGCGAACACATAACTGTCTGTCATCCTCTGACAACTTTATAGAAAAGAGCTTAGTTAGCCTGCTGGCTAGCCTAGCATAGCTCCTGGGATGGGTTGGCTTACACGCAGGGAATTTAAGATGGAATTTGACATCATTATTAAACAAGACAAACACTGGTATTTAAGGAGTGGGCACAATGTGTTCAGATGGAGTACTATCATCAGCAAAACGAACTGGTGGAGAAGAATAAATAACTCGGGCGTAATATTTTTAACTTTTTAACACTACCGCCATTTTGGGCGTTGAACTACAGTATAACCCAGCATGCTTTGCGCGCCTATTTTGGCAGTGGACACAAAAATCAACAAGTGAAGAGCACTGGTCGCCCATGATTATCTTATCAATGGGTCCATTAACCATGACGTGTAAGTACATCGTACGTGGTTAACATCCATATATCCAATATTAACCTTATGCTATTATATAGGCCTACTGCAGTTCGATTGATAATGTAGGGTAAAAATGACGTTGTCCAGGTAAATAGATCTACACCCCATCGTTATGCCTATGAAGAAGCAAACATGGGGGACATTTGTATTCATGCATTGGCCTTGGCCTATTTCTTATCATTTTGTTTGTAGACAAAATCAATCCATTCTTCCATCCATCCGCCATACATTTTATGCATCAATTTATTAATTTGTATAAATAATGATAATCCTTGTTTGGAAATCGATGTAGGCTAAAACCATAGCAGGGAGATTGGAGCAATAATAATTTATTAATTGGGTTGATATGATATTGGCATATATATTTTTGTCCAGAAAAAGAGTGAAATAAATACAATACTGGTACACATTGCACTTTCAAATACTATATTTATTTTGTTCTCTTCTGGGTGAACAGTCTGATATAATAATCTACAGTAAGGCTTAACATTACATTTTTCGCTTAATATTTCTGTTTTCATCTAAAAACCAAAACATACAAAATAACTTTAGCACCATGTTATCAATAATATTCATATTGTTCCCAGAAATAAGGGGTAAGTACAATACTGGACATCAGTTTTGCTCTTTTTTTTTTCTTCAAAGAATGCTAGTTCCGTGGAACAATTTGCTTACATTTTATATTTAACAACAACAAAGAAATAATTCTTTATTTTATGTTCTCAATCACAACATGGTTGTATAGAGTACATTTTTATTGATATGCTACAGATTGTAGCAAATTGTTTGCGTACTGCAATTTGCCAACTGAGTAGCCCAGATAAATCATATAGTCTAGGGAATATTAGATTTGTAAAATACACCAACAAGCTAACACAATCTAGAAATTGATTGAATATTTAACAAAGCAATATTTCCCAACACCTTTTCGCTTGAACAATTTCAAAAACCAGCAGCAATTAATATAACAACCGTACTCGCTTCATTGGAATATCAAATGCATTTTTAACAAAATATTACAGCCAATTCCACAGTAACAACAAAAATAGATACACACAAGTTAAAGACATAGAGAGGTGACAGGAATTTACAACACAGCAATTATGTCCTAAGCTCGTCCTTAAAAATATTTTTTAAGTTCTCAGAAGTACTTTTGTGCTTCTGAGAGTTAGTGCCAAAAGAATGCTTATTTGACGCGTTACGTTTCACCCCCTCCGAAAAAAGAAGTCCTAGTGCAGATTGAATCAAACTAAAACTAAAACTAAATAATAATAAAAAGATAATAAAAAATTAACGATCATGATTAACATCACATGAAAGATACACATCTGTTGCGTGTCTGTTGTGTGTGTGTGTGTGTGTGTGTGTGTGTGTGTGTGTGTGTGTGTGTGTGTGTCGGTTGAAAAAAATAAAGCGGCACCATTGAGTATTTGAGTTCTGTTGTAAACGGTGTAGAATTTAGTTGCTAGATGTCCCGAGCATGGGGATTCTGCAAGCTTTTGGAGCCAGGGGCCTTTTCAGTCCACCTGGATGATGGCTGCGCACCACTGGAGCCACAACGTGGAGTCAACGGCCCACTGGTTGCGGTAGCACCTTTTTGTTTATTTTTAAATATGTGTGTTATTCAGCACCAGGTTGAACCCAAAATAAATAAATAAACAACTTAAAAACGTGTTATCACCCAAGCATTTGCCTCCTTGCCTGGTCATAACAAATGGCGTTGACAGAGAGGTATATACTTAAACAAAGACTCAAACGAGCAAACACGTCGACGCTAGCTAAATTCGCCTGCTGCTACAGTACACATGAAAAGGGAAAAACCAGAGGAAACCCTTGTGTGGTTAAAAGCACCTACATGCGTAATGTCGAGGATCACTGCACAATTTTACAGGCATGCCAACGGAATGATGGGTGAACCGGGGAAATTATCTTATTGGAGAATGAAAATGTGTCCGGGCTATATTTGAATATATCGCCCCACTCCAAAGATGCAATATAACTAATAGCTTTGCCCTTTTGGAAATCTTTAAGCTCTTCATATGTATGTGTATATATATATATATATATATATATATATATATGTATATATATATATACACACACCTTACTGCAGTCATTGTTTATTTATTTGGCTAAGTATTGATGTATTGTTTACACATGACAAACGACACACAAGTTTTACACCTTGGCACTACAAATCATTCATCATTGCAAGACGGAAGATGATGTGAAAGCATAGACAAAAGTATATAACAATCATAGACCAACAGTTTTTCAGAATCGTCATGGCTATTTCGTCATAACTATTATTATTATTATTATTATTATCAATTAAATGAAATAAACACAATGGTTTTGAGGACTTAACTTTTTGATACTTTTCACTTTTGTGCTATGGTTTTGTTCGATTAAACATAAGTAACGTGCTATGTTCACATACTGAATATTGTTGAGTATGTAGCCTCAACCCCTCCCCTCTTTCGTCTCTTGAATAACTCCCTTGAATAACTGAATGGCATGTTTTACACAAATATACCCATTAACCCACATCATTACTCAAGATAGTTTGTGAAATTGTGAATGAAATGTTATCCCTTATTCTAATATTTGCTCAAGGTTTAAGGTGGCATAGAGAGAGAGTTTAAAGACTTGGCTTGATCGAGTTTTGGTAGACAAACAAAGAGACACTCAGTCCCTTGGCACATACAAATGAATGGATACAAAATATAGTTTTTATTGTTGCTATTGTTTGTGGACCTGGCTGCCATGGCGATATTGAAGCACCCAAATAAAAACAAGGCACAACAAGGAGTAGGAAGCAAACTTGCCGTTTGGAACGCTCTTGCTGTGTTTCTATATTCCATCAGGCTTGTGACTTGATAGGAAGTATTGGTTTGTACTGCAGGCTTGCTTTTGAGGCATGTGAATTGTGTCAGAGAACCAGCTACTGTAGTATTTATGATGCATGCTTTTAATACTGTCTAATACTGTTTCCTGTATCAGAGTAATATCGGTAAACCAATGGTTATATAAAAAAGCAACTCACCCATAACCTAGTTTCTTGCAATACTGTTGATGTTGCAAAACGGTACATATACTGTATAAATGTTCAATAAATATGTTGTGCGCTGTATGTGTGTATTGTGTGTCATGAACCATCCCCGACTCGCGCTGGCCCTTGCGAATTCAGCTCGCCA
Source organism: Lota lota (assembly GCA_026745465.1). Classification (NCBI taxonomy): domain Eukaryota; kingdom Metazoa; phylum Chordata; class Actinopteri; order Gadiformes; family Lotidae; genus Lota; species Lota lota. The sequence continues at coordinate 7,758,893 of JACYXH010000249.1, forward strand.
GTAAGCAAGTCAGACATAATAGTCCTGCTATAATCAAGGCAGGCATGATTGTAAGCACCACAAATGAAGCGAAAACTGCGCATGATGACCTAGCATACGTTATGCTATAGCACTAAAGCCTCGCCTAGAAAAATAAAACGAACGAGTCACAGTGTGTATCTGCCCCTGATTTTGACACGTGGCCATGTCTGAAATATCTCACTGGTGTTTGTTCCCCGAAGGAAGGATGCACAGAATGCCAGGCAGCCAACTACCACAGCGATTCCCCCATCCACCCTCCCTCGATGCCTGCCTGCCTGCTTATTATACTATAATCAAGATTCTTCTGTTACAAAGAAAATGAAAAGGAACAACACATAAGTATCTATTTTAGTGGAGCTGTCCTGGCCAACAAGTGGTCCAGAGATAACATGGAGACCCTTGAGGACATGCCCGTGGTGGGGCATGTCCCCCCCCCCCCCCCCCCCCCCCCCCTGAGTCAGCTGGTTCAGTGGTCTGCATCTATTGGTCCTGAGGAACCCCTATCTTGGCTGTTTTGTGTGTTAAGTCAGTAAAATGCAAACCATTAATTTATCCACTACCTAACTAGTAACTAACGTGCGTGGCTGCGGATAGACCTGCCGCAGACGATGACTCGTCTGTACGCTAACGTCAAATCGAGATTATTGTAGTAGTAGCTGTTGTTGTTGTTGCATACAGGAGAGTATGTGACATGTTGGAGCTGAACCAACTGGTTTTCCACCCGCGGAGGTCCAGGAACGTCAAACGTCTGAGACCAATGAGGGCAGCCCGCCCCTGGATGTGTAATGGCACTATATATATATCTATATATATATAGATATATATATATACACACACGCAATCATTGCATTGTGTTGTCATTATCATCGATTGGCCGTTTAGTTCCGAGCGACCAGGGAGTGGGTGACCCCCACCCCTCCACCCAAGCCCTGGCACCGTGGAAACGGGGACAGGGACGGGGGGGGGGGTAAGAAGTCAGAGCAGCAACCAGGGATGGAGTCAAACAACCCGGCCAGAAGAACAGAGCTGTGTCCAGGCAACTGGAAGAGGGGGAGGACCCCCGCCCAGATACACTCGCACAAACACACACACACACACACACACACACACACACACACACACACACACACACACTACCATTATGCACACACATGTTGCTCTCCCCTATTAATAGTCTATACAGTACACATAGAGAATAATGATGAGACCTCTCTTACATCAACATGCATACACATCACCCCCATGCATACCCCATCCCTTTTTTACTCTTTCACAGAATCTGTCCCTCCCTTTTGTTCTTATCCAAACCCCGGCAAAAAAATTAACCCTTACCCCCCTTTTGACCTGGACCCACATGGCAACAATCTCCCGTGTACAGTACGATGTTACTGACCCTGTTGTGGGGCGGTCACCATGGGCAGAAAACCAGTGAAACCAGGAAGAAGGTATCCTCCATTTTGTCTATAAGGCTCAGAGGCGTCCTTTGTTATGCTCATATTTTTAGGTACTAAAGCCTCGTTCTATACACCAATAATGCCATACAACGACTACAATGTAAAAACAAATAAACCCACAGCACAGTCTACATTTGTATATGCTGATGAATTGTTGAGTCAATAGATAGAGCTGGATTCATGAAATGCATTCCCTTCTGTTCAATAGCCCTCTCGCCAAAAACAAAAAAACAAGCCTTTTGACAAATACACAGAAGGCCTTTTTTGTCCTTTTTTTTATGACATTATCCCCTACCCCATAGAAGTTCAAACGAGATATATTATGGTTAAAATTAGCAAAAACAATAGGTAAACCTGTTATAAATAGACAAGTGGCTTGATGTGTTTCCCCTTTACACTTGTCGTTCTGTGGACAAGTTCCCAGGCCTGAGGCCCGAGGCCTGAGCGCGCGCACAAGACGGAGGATTTCCGTTTCGTTTTGTGACTAGGATTCACTGGCGAGGGGTAATCCTCAATACGAATACGCAACACTTAGGCTAGAGCTTCGAACAAATCAACACTTGGAGCTTCTTGCTTTTCTTTCTTGAGGTCCATGACAAATCATATAACCAAATAGTATATTATCTCTTATCATTATCTTTTAAGGGTGGAGACGGGAATGGTGGAGGTTTTTGTTAAAGGATGTCCTTACAGTACAAGTAGGCCTTCCAGTAGTGCAAATGATTAGTTTGCTAAATCACTTATTTTCACTCCAGATTAATATGAACATCGTGACAAAATGTCATTGGAATGTTTGAAAGTGTATTCATCCTTAAATGCTAATAAATTAATAAAAAGCTAACCAGCTTTAACTCTATGTCGCCTTACCTCTTATTTTGCGTTTAATAGGCCTACTTGAGGAAAGGGTGGAGGGGTTGAGAGAGAGCGAGTTTAATACCCCAAGAGGTGACGGTTCCTGCTAATAATAGTTTGTGCTGTCACAGCATTGTGGACGGTGTGGCTATTAGCAGTTCAGGCGTGCTGTTACATTTTCTCACCAGCAGAGGGCAGTCTGCATCTAGATTATGAACCGAATACTGGAACCGATTGAAGGTCACTGTGCTTCTTTTTCCTTTCGAAAGGACACATTTCGGATTAAGTATTTGGAACAAAAATAGTAGCCAGGGGTACACTTTAGCCACGTTTGCTCACAGATGGAAACTATTTTGTATAAAATGTCCTCTCATGCAGACATACATGAATATGTTATTTGTGTGTGAGTGTGTGTGTGTGTGTGTGTGTGTGTGTGTGTGTGTGTGTGTGTGTGTGTGTATGTGTCTGTGTGTGTGTGTGTCTGTCTGTGTTTGTTTGTGCATGAGTGTGTGCTTTTACATTATTGTAATTAAATGTTATTTTTTTTCACTGATGGGCTAAGGTATTAGTAAACAGCATCATACATATTATTGATTTACATCAAGAATGGCAGTAAATGTTGTGGATATCTCGGAGTCTCCCTAGTCCTTTCCATCCAAATGTGCTCCAGTCTTCTGTCACGGACACTCACGTTATGATGCCCTTTACAAGTATTCACCAAAACAGTATAATTATTACTTTAACACATTTCATAATGAAACATTCACACTGTATGTACACACTCATACGCACCCACCCCACTCTAGGAATTTAGGGGTTTATGTTATACTTTTGTCAGTGTATAACTCTTTAAATAGACTCTCTTGGTAATATTTTTCTGTTTACATTATCACCCCCTCCCCGTGTAAAATAAACCATGTCTGCTTGTTCCTAACTGTTGTTCAAGATTTTTTTTTAAGGATCCTGAAGGAAATGGAGAGAGAATGTCCAATTGAAAGAGACAGAGAGAGACAGAGAGAGAGACAGAGAGAGGGAGACAGAGCGAGAGAGACACAGAGTGAGAGAGAGACAAAGAAAGGGAGAAAGAGAGCGCAGAGGTAAAGAAGTTGACCAAGGTGTGTGTGTGTGTGTCTGACCACACGGTTGAGCACGCTGTTGGAGAGACAGAGCGAGAGACAGAATGCCTTCAGAGCGATGACTCGTACTGCAGGAGTTCATACAGTAGCGGGCCGTCCCTATACCTGATGCCCACCGCGTTGGGGCTTATGTACTGCAGCACATTTATGGTCCTGCGCAGGCGCCGATCCACAAAGTGTGCGTCCCAGGCCGGGTACCTCTTCCTGGGCATGTCTATCTTGATGAGGGGCCCCTCCAGCTGGATGGGCCGGCCGGCCGCGTCCACCGGCTCCGTGGACCTCACCTGGAACACGGGCAGGCAGGTGTCTGCGGCCGACTCATCCGACTCGGAGTACTCCCCGGCCAGGCCACGTGTGGGTGTGGCCTGGGACCCGTGCCGCGGCCTCGGGGTGGGCGCCATGGGCTCGGCCTCGGGGGGCAAGGGCAGCCCCCACAGCAGCTCGGCGCAGCAGGAGCTGGCCAGCACCCTCAGCCGCGGGCCCATGGGGTGCAGCACCCCGTAGTAGAGGACCATGCAAGCCACGCCCGAGGCAAAGCACAGGAAGACGCTGCAGAGGGCGGAGGAGGCGTAGGCGTCGGTGGTGGTGGGGTCGCGGTACGCGTACCACAGAGTGCTGAGCACGGCATTCTCCAGCAGCACCAGCGTGTAGTAGGCCACCATGCGGAGCCGCGTCCGTCCCTCGCGCACGTTGAACCAGCAGAAGACGTACACCACGCCCACCACCATGTTGAACAGCACTTCCTCCCACTTGGACATGCAGAAGTGGGTGCCGCCGTGCACCACCCAGAAGGCCATGGCGCACCAGTGGACCACCACGAAGATCCCAAAGTAGATGTGGAACACCGAGGCAAACAGGGCGAAGGAGAGCACCCGCGAGGAAATGGTGAAGAGGCGCCAGAAGAGGTGCACCAGGGCGCCGCGGTAGCTCATGCTCTTCTGGTCGTCCCGGGAGTCTCGGAGCAGCTTGTGGTAGGAGGCGAGCACCCAGGCCAGGGACAGGAGGGAGGATACGGCACACACACCTGGAAATAGGAGACACGGTAGATGGTAGACATCTAAAGATATCCGTGCCGGAAGAGACAGTGGAGCAGGAGGCACACTAGCACGTTGTTTGTTACATTTTCTTTGTGGAACTACCTCACTTGATTTGGGAGAACGTGCACAGACAGCTATTGAAAGTGCATAGTCACAGCAAGAATGAAAAGACACACAATCATTCAGCCAATGAAACGCAGAAAACGATGAATGGTTAAATAAATAGACGTAATACGTCTATAAATGCATGAATAAACAGAAATATCAAATAACGTGGCTTGGCATGAAACCAGACACTGGACAACCCTGGACATGGAGTGGCCCGGCATGGAGCGCTGGGGGATGCCTTACACTGCAGCCGCTCAGCCCTGTTGCTCTGGATCATGATGCAGAGCTGCAGAACCAGCTGAGGAGCGCTCTCCAGGAAGGTCTCCAGCAGCCGAAGCATGTTGACGTCTGCGTATTCATACATCATGGCCCAGTAGAAGCGCCTCTGGTTCTCCTTCTGCCGGTGACTTTGTATGCCGAGGTACATGGTGCGAATGTACCTGCGGTGGGCAAATACAGGATGGAGACTGATGGTTAGAGACTGTTTTAAATAAGGGTAAGAAGATAAGGATAGTCAAGTATATAGTCTGTGTCAAAGTAATGTGGTCAGAGAGTCGTCATTCTATTCACGGTGTTGTAGAGGGACATATCTTTCGTCATGAGGTTAGAGAATGGCAGAAAGGTGCAGAGGCTAATTAAAACATATAGCTCCAATGTTGCTAATTGTAGTTTGCAATCAGAAGCGATTCCATTCCTCATAGACATCGTACTCATTCCGCGCATCTGGGGCAGAATGTGATATGCGGCTTAGTGCTGTGATGACGCTAATTAAGATTGTAATCATCAAAGGGTTTACCCGTTGCCGCGAAACTGAATACTGTGTGCAGAAGATGGCAAAATAAATACATAAATTATAGACATATCATTGAAACTGGGTTTGTAGATTACTTTCACTCCACATTTTTCAAATTTTGACGTTAAAAAACATAAATTGGAATATAGCGTTAGGGTTAGCCAGTAGCCAAAGGGCAGGAGACAGGACTGAGCCAAGGGACTGAAATAGCTCCAACAACACAACCTTGCCACTCACTATAGCTCAACTCATCTAAATTCATACATTTATGGCAAGCATGACAAAGCATTTATTTGTTTGTTGTTATTGTATATAACATAAAAACATATTTATATTGTTAGCTATCCTTTGGTATGACATGACTCCAATAAGGGAGTCATGTGGGACTGTATTGAGTTGTGGTGGACTGTAGGGAGTCATGATTGACTGTAGGGAGTCATGGTGGACTGTAGGGAGTCATGATTGACTGTAGGGAGTCATGGTGGACATAAGGAGTCATGGTTGACTGTAGGGAGTCTTGGTGGACTGTAGGAAGTCATGATTGACTGTAGGGAGTCATGATTGACTGTAGGGAGTCAAGGGAGACTGGAGGAAGTCATGGGAGACTGTAGAGAGTCATGTAGACTGTAGGGAGTCATGGTGTAATGTAAGGAGTCATGGTGGACTATAGAGAGTCATGGTGGACTGTAGGGAGTCATGGTGTATTGTAGGGAGTCATGGTTGACTGTAGGCAGTCATGATGACTGTAGGGTTTCATGGGGGACATTAGGGATTCATGATAACTGTAGGGAGTCATAGGGGCCATGGGACTGTATCCTCCGTCTGACAATTGTTTTTAATCTTTAGAGAAGAAGTTGGTTGTTGGAAAACAATGATGAATTAAGGATATGTGACAATATAAAAAAATATATAAATCTTGTCAGACCAGACCCAAATGTATGTGTAAAGTATAAAGATATTCATCGAAAACCCCTCCTGCCAGTACATGGCAACATGAACACAGTACACACACACACACACACACACACACACACACACACACACACAAATACAATCACTATTTTTCCCACCATTTCCTTCCTCTCGCTCTCTTGTTGGAAAAGCTGAAAGGTGTGTATGTAGTTCTATAGCTTCATTAGCTAACCTAGAATGACAAACAGAGTTCCCTCCACACAGTGGCAAAGGTACTCAACACTGAAATGGGTTCAAATTGCCTCCCCACCTCTTCCAGTAGGCCTCTGACATCACCACAGTGCCTGTTATTATCCACATCTACCACGTAAGCTCATTGTGTAGTATGAACTGTGTCACCCAGATCTGAGAAAAATATCTTCTCTATTTCATGGTAGTTTTTCCTTTTTTACAATGTTTACACATCCATGAGAGAACATTTTGGGGAGTAGGCAGGCCCCAAGGGAATGAAAAAGACTAGCAGACTAGACAAGCAGTTGGAACTAAAAGACAAAACAAAAACAAATCCCACACACACACATACGCAAGCATGCACGCACACACACAACAAGCGCGCGCACACACACACACACATGCACAGTGTGATGCACGTAAGCGCCAAGGACAGAGACGGACCTACGGACTAGAAGAAAATGTCCTTCATGCCAAATAACAATCAGAGAGACAAATGGTCTGTCTATTCTCCCAAAATGCAACAGAAGAAATAGACACAAATGGAGAAATGGAGCAGCCTGCTATTTGGGTAGGGGGGTTGGGGCGGGTGGACGGAAGGTGGGGGGGGGGGGGGGGGGGGGGGGGGGGGGGGGGGGGGGGGGGGGGGGGGGGGGGGGGGGGGGGGGGGGGGGGGGGGGGAATCAATGGCTTTGTACTGTCTGTACAGTCACCATTACATCCAGAGGTGAAGTGTGGCATTCAGTGACATTTCCATTGCTACTGCTAAATGTCATGGTGAACTATAGTCAACCCTCTCGCTCACTAATGACGTGCCAGAAAAAAAAAATGCATGCAGTTATTTCTCTCCATTCGTCCTTTTCCAATGCGTTAGAATAAGAGAGATTTATCTCACGGGTCAATAGATCACCACATCCCGCACCACAACCCGCCCAGTTCCAATAGTCGGCCTCCCTGATTTTGCTTTTGAAATGTGTCTTGGACACTTGGACACATGTGAATGTGTCCAAGTTACTAGATTCTGACAGCCAGCCCTACACCTGGATGTGAGCCAAAACCTGGCTCAAACTCAATGAAGCTGTGATAGTAGGCCAGAGCTTGCCCCGAGTTGTCAATACTGCTGAGTGTTGGGGAGTTTTCAGTATTTCAGTTTCATGTTTTGCCACATTGTCTCCTACCTCTTTCCTGTGTTTGGGTCTGCCACACTGGAAGCATCCTTAACCTTGATCAAAACCCCTACAATGGGCCTTAGTCACCTAGCGGCCATCTTGGTTCTCAACGCTAGTTGGGTGGTGGAACTGAATGCGGAATTCTGCATTCAGTTCCACCACCTAGCTAGCGTTGAGAACCAAGATGGCCGCTGGGAGGCTAAGGCCCATGGCTTTCAATAACACGTACCTGTGCTAACTATGATAAATGAGTGAGGTGTATTTCTTATTATAGTGGATTATTTCTTAAGTTGTATGCCATCTGGTTTGATGTTTCACAGCAAGTCAGTGCCTTTCTACTGATGTAATTTGGTCACTTCAGAAAAAAGTATTTGTTGGGTCAAAATGTAGAAAAGAAAAAGTGAGATGCTGGATTTTGTGGCACACTAAAATGTAACTCACTCCATCAAAACCATGCCTTACTAGTGCACACAAACATGCCCGCACGCAAGACTGAGAATCGTGCAAACATCGGGGGAGTGTTATCGACACCGCTAGCACTCCCACAGAGCATTTCAGGACGGGTAACACAAATTATCCCCCCCCCCCCCCCCCCCCCCCACACACACACACACACACACACACACACTGACACACATACACACACACACACACACACGCCTTCCAGATGCTATTCCACAAAGAAGATTTTAAAACACTTGTAGATGTCTCTCTTTCTACCTCTATCTCTATTCTCTCTCTTTCTCTCTCTCTCTCTCTATCACCTCTCTTTCCATCTATCAGTCTCTATAAACCCTCTCTCTCTGTAACTCTCTTCCCCTTTCTCCCTGTCTCCCTCTCTCTATCACCTTGTCACTACGCTAGGTCTCTGTATCTCTCTTTCATTCCCTCTATTTCTAAAGACTAGAAAGGATACACCATGGAGAGAGCATTTCAGATTCAAAGAATAGGAAGAACCTGCTCGGGGCATGTTGGAGAAGCCACTGTCGACCATAAACGTTGGTGATCTACATTGTCGTGTTCTACATGGGATAATTGCACTG